>LCTX01000784.1:0-65848 GCA_002233555.1 Limonomyces culmigenus | reverse complement strand
GCAACATTCAGGCTTGTGAGCCGTTTGTGCTGGATAGCACTGCCTTGGGGCACCGGGTACTTATTTTCTCGTTTTGGACATGCTTCTATTCCCTTTCTTGGACATGTGTCTTGTTTCGGACTTGGCTGGGTACTTCTCGCCCGTTTTGGACTTAGGCTGTGCAGCTGGGAACAGCTGATTCTTGAGAGCACCTAGGCTGTGCAGGGCTGTGCATCAGGAGTCCCGTCGGCCTCCCGACGGGCTGCCGCATGACATCACCTGTGCTCCCTATGGTGCAATCATGACTCATGCTTACTCAGGCTGACTCAGACCATGACTCAGATGTATGACTCAGGCTCTCTTGCATGTGTATTTAAACGCCCCAGTCCTGGCCTCCTGCTCCTCAGATTGACCTCTTGGTCACTGGGACAGGTAAGCCCTCCAGGACTTGGTGGTTGTAGGCTATGATACTTACTTGGTCACTGGGACAGCGCCTGCTCAGTTAGCGTGACACCGACAGGTCGTCACCTCCATCAGCCTACGCCGCAGCTTCACTGCTTGGTGGTTAGTTTCCGCGAGAGCTCTGCTCCGCGACACCTTCCCTGCCAATACATGCCAGACCAGTATGGCGGCGCCATTGCTGCCGCCGCCGCCGCAACGTACAAGGCTTAGTTGGGTGGGTCAATGAGTGCCAAGGTGCTTGTGCACTACTGTAACCGTGTCTTCAAGTACCCATTGCAGTGCCAGCCCACGCATCTCTCTGTGCAGGCGTCCAGCAGCCATGGCAACCTGTGGGTGGCAACAATCATTGTGCCGCTGACAGAGGTGCCCAGCCCATACAGTGTCCATTCCAGCTGCAAGTTTAGCACAAAGAGGCCACTGCATGTTCTATTGCTAGCACCCATGCTGCATGCAGAGGAGTTGTACATGCGTGAGGCCTTCTTGCTCAGCACAGACATGGGCCTCACGCTCATACCATATTCAAGCAATTGAGGCCCACTTGACCCAGTACCGCAACAACACCAACCAGAAGAAATGGAAGGTGCCTATCTTCTGCCTCTACGCCCTGCACAATGCTGACAATAATCACCCGCTGAACCCAGTCTGCCACCTCTTGCTCCATAAGATCTTCTGGTAGGAGCTGCACCCTCTCACCCAACTGGGCAAGGTTAACAGGCACCAAGAAGCCTCAGAAGGATCTTGCTAACAACATTCCCACTGGCACAGAAGAGGACAATAGTTGGTTTGAATACAAGAGCCAGAGCAAGTTGGCATTTGTGGAGGGTGTGCATGAGTTGGTCATGTATGACTTCAATGATGAGGAGTTTCCTGACATATATGATTTCATGTGATAGACTATATATTTGAGACATGCATTACTTACAACTGGTATAGACATTACAGAGGCAAAGCAAAAAGGAGAGCCATGCCAGGATGTG
Organism: Limonomyces culmigenus; assembly: GCA_002233555.1. Lineage (NCBI taxonomy): Eukaryota > Fungi > Basidiomycota > Agaricomycetes > Corticiales > Corticiaceae > Limonomyces > Limonomyces culmigenus. Next base: position 64,430 of record LCTX01000784.1, on the reverse strand, counting down.
ACTTTGGAGACACCCAAAACGCAATAGGCGCCAAGTTGCTCAAACCAGAAAGTGTGAGGCAACCCCCTTATACCCCCACCCTTCTCTGATCAAGTGTTGCCAGCTGCTACGGTGAGGTCAAAGTAGTGGCTGGTGACAAGCCTAGGCTGGGACTAGTACTAAGTTGTGGTCATGTCAGGGGCTGCTGGGCAGATCTGGCATGACAGAGCCCTTGTGACAGTCAAGGTGCAAGGAGATGTGCAGAGTCATGTGGTTGTGCAACTCGGACTCATGGTGTGAACTAGATGTACTCTATGTGTTTGTCAACCAAAACTACAGTCCTTAAATACTCCTGCAGCATGTGACATGCCTGGATGCTTGTACACAAACATAGGACTACTCTGATCTTTTTTTTCAAACAATTCACAAGCTCACAATGCAGAACAGTACAAGGTCGTCCTAGATGCTGAGAGGCCAAGGATGGGTAGGCCCCAAGTAAAGTGCCTGTGCCACACCCTGCAACTCAAGCCCAAGTTGCCAACCCTGACATCCTGCATCACAGTGCATTTTGCATCACAGTACATCTTGCAATACATCTTGCAGTCACAGCATCATGAGTTTCTACCCAACAGGCCTCCCACCACCCCCACTGCTTCAGAGAATAGCCCTGTCTGTGAGGTTTGCTTGATATGGAACAATCTCACACTAGTCAGCACCCATACGCCCAGAGGAGTCATGTTGTGGATGTAGATCTCTCCTAATGAAGATGCAGACAGGTCAGATAGGTCAACAGCATCATGAAGAGAGAAATGTACCCCAAAGAGTGGAGCTGAAGAAAGAATCAAGTCAGTACAAGAGTATGGAGCTGGACAGCACAGAGCTCACCTGGCCCAAATTTTGATGGGATCAGACATAAGGAAGGTACGAGCAATTAGAGGGGGATGACGTGGTATCAAGTGTGCAATGGAAGGCAGAGATGGTGCCTTGGCTGTGTGCATCGCCGAGTGCTGCTGGATCTCCTCGTGATAAGGCTTTAGCTCATGTATGAGGATCTGGATGAAGTCTAGTGGTAGCCTGTGTAAAAGAGAGAATCAGAACACGACAGAGTGTGCTAGATCCCAAGCCACATGACCTGCTCTGCCATGAGATCACCTATGAGCGGTCAGTGCCAAGGACATGTCTGCCACAACAACTACCAGCACTCACCCAGTCCTCTGTTGGAACGAACCCATTTTTCCCTGTGCTGAGAGCGAGCGCAGTGAAATCGAGGTCTCCGATGTCAACCTCGTGACCCTTCTGTTTGGTCGATGATCGAGAGGGCACTGAGCCGTCAGGAGATCCCGTGTGAGACGGGGACGATGGGCGAGTCCTACTCTGCCGCTGACGGTCGACCTCGTCCCGGCGTGATGCCGCGATACGACGGAGACCGTCCTCGAGCGTGAACGAGGCCAGTTGTGCAAACAGCGGATGTGCGTTCACAACGGCCGCCACAAACGCAGGGTTCTCTCGGGAGCGATGCTGAAGGATGGCGTTGAACGACTCCAAGCTGAGAGCGTTCAAAGGAATGAGCAGGAAGCATACACACACAATGTGAGGCGCCCACTGACACGAAGAATAACAACCTTGGTTGGCCTTCATCGCTGAGGAGAGACTCGGGGCGTGCCAATGTAGTCAGGAGCTTGACGAGTTTAGACGACGCCGCCACAGATAGACCATGGATATGCGGCGACGAGTTCGCTAATGCAACGAGAAACGCGGGGTGAGGAGATAGACCAAGCGTGGAAGGAAGCGTTATGTATTGTAGTGCCTGTGGCGTAGTGTCGTCAGTCAAATGTCACTGCCTGTCATTTCTCGATAAGAGGCACTTGCCGAGATCCAAAAGTCGACAAAGGCTGCTTGCGTGCCCCATTTCGCGGGGAGTCGTACTTGAACGGGCACAGCAAGCCGCTTGTGGAAATTGGCCTCTACGGAAAGAGTCTGTAGCACATACGAGATCACGCGGCAAGCTCCATGATCCTCTGCACATGTATGATGAGCTGAGTACGAACAACAGTACAGGAAGGTACACACACCCGACTTGCTCCGTGCCTCCATAGCAAAGACTAGCAGGTGAACGACGACACTCATGCCGGCCTCCGAATCCATCATGAACGATCGGAACTTTCTGTTGAGCCCGACGACTTGCCAGAGAAAGAAAACTGTTGGCGAAGTGCATCAGCGAGCGGCTCGAGAAGCACATGGAATTGCTGACTATTCTCAACGACGTATGGGAGACCTTTCTTCGAACCTGGTAACAGGTTGTCTACGGCAGTCGTAGAGAGATGAGACTGCAGCATGCTGTCTATGCCCTCGAGCAAGAAGACAAAGTCTTGCTCCCGGTGCTGCAGGGAAAACGTTCAGAAACGCAAGTCGGCATCATGCAGATGGCATGACCTACAAGCTTTGAGACGAAATGTCGGAGTGCGTTGGTACGTGCTGTGGGAACAGAGTCTCCAGAGCTGGCAGCCTTGTCGCGGGCCGATCCACTCTGAAAGTCCAATCCAGCGTTCAAGATCTGAAGACAAAGAGCGACAAGGATGGAGCGAGAGTCTTGCCCCTTGAACACCAGATGATTGTACGGCAGCTTGTCCTTCATCATGAGCAAGCTATTGCGAGTATCCCGGCGATACGCAGTGTTGATGAGAGAGCAAAGTACGGTCAAGGCATGTCGGCGAGGTGTCTTCTGCACAAATTGAAGGGAGTAAAACGATGGGGCGCTTAAAAGCGACGATGGCACGGTGTAGATGGGGCGAGAGAGGAGGATCAAGAGTAGGCGGAGAACTTCTGCTTTATTGCCGTCCGTCGACGGGGAAGACGGCATCTCCGCGTTAGAGCCGATACCCTTTTCCCTGTGCAGTGTTGTGAGTGATTTATATCACACGCGCAGTGAAATTAGAACTTGCCAGATCACGAACGCGATCTTCTCGTTGGCTCTGGGTGGAAGTGCAAAACCACTGGAGATATGTGAGCTCAAGACTCGGAGGGAAAATCGAACATCGACAGAGCACGTACCAGCAAAACAGCAAATCAATGAGACAGGAAAGTAGACGCTCCGCTAAGGAAGGACTGGCGCTGCTTTGGTCGACGGCTGCTGTCGGCTTGGGGGATGCAGGACGCGATTCAGCATATGTTTCGTCCTCGTCCTCGTCTTCGATGACGAACTGGGGAGGCGAGCTAGCCTCTCCTTCGGCCCCGTCAGGGTGAGCCGGTTGAGTACTGGGGCGGCGCCAAAAGACATCCATCTCAAACCGAGTAGAGCTGCTTTCTGCCTCGAACACGACGGGGAGTACGCGCTGCAGAACTCGAACACAGTTCAGCACCTCCTTTGTGGTGTTCTTTGGCGCGGAGGATGACGAGCTTCTCATAAATGAGGATGCAAATGCTGCGACCGACGGGCCGGAGGAGGACGGGAACGATGGGCTGGCGGTCAACTCGAACATCCGAGCACATATCACGCGGATAAGGGTCGCGACATTTTCCGGAATGGCGTGGAGGGCTTTTCGAATATCATTGGGCAAGATCAAAGAGTATACGTCCGATGCAGAATCGAAAAGCGTCATGAACTGATTCCAGTACGCATCCGAGTCGGTGATGGCCTGCTTGGCCAAGCGAGCGATGCCATCCGGTCGAGTACGAAATGCAAGTTTGGCCTCGTCGCCGAGTATCCCCGAAAGCATATTGCTCTGGCTATACGAGCAATAGTTTGTGCGCGAGTGAGTGCAGAGTAATGTAAGGAAGAGCTGGAGGTCGACGGACTGGCGCCTAACCTGAGAGAAGGAGACGCGCCGCGACGCGTCGCGTCTTGGAAGTCCACCACCACTTCACTTCGCCTCTGTCGTCGCGTGTGAAGAGAGCTGTGATTACGACTGTCATGAAAAACGCTCAGCATGGCTCATTCGATGAACGATCGATAACAACTGTAGAGGACATTACAAACCCCTTCATTCTCGATGTCAAAACGCGTTCTTACAAGCACCAATACTCGAATATATACTTTACTCGACTTCATCAACTCAAGACTCCGGTGCAACAGGTTGCGGAAGCGAGATGGAAAGATATCCCTGGTGCGCCGCATCGTGTTATGGGGGTGAAACAGGTAGATAACTGAACAAAGACTGGCACCAGACTCTCCCGTTCTCGTCCCTCGGCTTCTGGAGGTAGTCAAGAACCGCGTGTGCTACATCATCGGCACTGTCTATATGGATATGCCTTTGAAACCCAATGTTCTAGAAGATTTGGCTCGCGACGTCAGTCAGCTTTCCTTTGTTCAGCGGGTCTTAGTTGAGTGTAGCATTGACGAGCCTATCCACCACAGCGTTCTATTCCCGCCCCAGCACCTAGGGAAAAGTACTGGTCTGACGAGGACGGGGTCATGCTTGAGGATGAATCCGGACGCATACGGCTCGTGGGAGATCGCCTCAGGACCGACGTGCTCATGACCGGGATCATTATGGGTGCTCTAGGCATGGAGAACCCGAATGGGGACTTCGAGGTGGTTGACCTGTGCTTTGCCGACGTGTGCCCAAACGAGGATACACGCATGGCTGCATCAGAGATGGAGACAGACGGTATGTATCCTGCGTCAAACATAGTACATATGTGTCCCTTTCTGATCCATTGGCAGAAGACTCTCCTCAAGAGCAGGACAAGTGGATTGCGTTGGCGTCTGGTCTCGACATTGGCTCTGAGCACTGCGACGAGCAGAGACTTCAGATGTTGGTCGAATATCTGTCGGGAGAGCTAGTCAAGTCCACAACAGCAAGCAATGTATCCAAGATCTCTCGCCTTTTCCTTGTGGGCAATTCTATAGCCTCCCCGAGCCTGACAGTGACACTCGATGCTACACTGGAAGCTGGGGATAAGAAATCGGTGAGAGCTGTTCTTCGTGCCACACCTTGTGCTCACATAGATTTTCTTACAGATCCAGAGGCGTGCTGTAAAAGATCGCTCAGACTTTACAAAGCAGCCTGTGGAGATTCTTTGTGAACACCTCTTCGACATCGCCAGCTGCATGCCGTTGCATATCTTGCCTGGCGAGAGCGATCCAACCGGGGCCATCTTGCCTCAACAGGCGTTGCCTCATGCCATGTTCGGCCCTGCATCGGCTCTAGAAACGTTCCACTCTGAGACAAATCCGACTGCGCTGCGCATAGCAACTTCGACGGACCCAACGACGGCTGCACGAGCCCGAAACCTTCTTCTCACTTCGGGTCAGACTCTGAACGACATGTTCAAGTATGTTGACACGCCACCCACCACCCGACTCGACCTCGCAGAGGCGACACTGCGGTGGCGACATCTTGCACCCACGGCTCCGGACACCTTGTGGTGTCACCCATACTTTACCACCGACCCGTTCGTTCTACATGCCACGCCGGACCTGTATGTCGTCGGAAATCAACCAGAGTTCGCTACACGGATGGTGGAGTCGTCGACGGAGGATGGAAGATCCGTACGCTGCCGAACCATCTTGCTGCCTTCGTTTTCTCGTACGGGCATTCTAGTTCTCGTGGATTTGATGACACTGGATGTGAAGACAGTAGAGATGAAGGCATTAGACGTATAACCCGCTGTATAATCTAACTAAGTTGCCAAGTTTGGCGTTCCCTTGGATCACTTCCCTGCATGACACGGTCACCTGATTCCGACTGCTCTTGTCTTCTCACACGCGTTCGCATCTTGGACCCGTCCATCAAGCTTGCTCGGGCACATTTGCCTCTGACATTTGGCTACGAGATCTGCACGGGTATAAAACACTACCATGGGTGGTCCGACTCTCGAACTCTTCCGCTTTGGATTCTACCTCTTCTTCCCTGTTGCTGCCCTGCTCCACTATGGCAACCCTGATTGGTATACGCAACACGTTGTGCCTGTGAGCTCTCCTTCATCGATACCTCGATCGTCATATACTGATTCTCGACCCGTTCAGTACAGAGAGAAGATGTTGCCACCGGAGGAACGTATGAACAGGGTGTGTCAGCATGGCGTCGCACTTATTTTCCCGACAGTGTCTTACACATTACTCTTAGTCCTTACCAAACGACCCTACCTCCCTTCAGCGCGAGCTCGCCCGGATCAAGGCTGAGAAGTTGGCCAAAAGAGCGCAGAAGAGTGCACAAGCCGAAGCTCCGGACGACTCTCCTCCACATCGGCTTGTATGAGCAGCATGTGCGCGTACCCTACACAATTGCACTTTTCGCTCGCTCGTCTAACGTGGTGGACTAGTTCTTCCTCGAGTCTACATCCCACGATCATGATGATACTTCCAGGTCGCTAATTCCACCTCGCATTCCAGTCTACTGTAGATACTCTCTATCCACCTCTACGATCTCGTATACATTCAAACATATCTACTCTTCGCTTGAGTATACTTGCCTGGCCTCGTCGAAGTCCTCAAGCGGAGCGAAGTGAACGGGCTTCAGAAACTAATGAGACGTTGCAACAGCTTCAGTGGCTGTCAGACAGATGGATGGCTTCAAGCGATTATCTGGATATGTAGGCTGATGCAGGACAGAGAACGTCTCGCAGCACTGCACGAGATGGGAGAGAAGACATTCAATCATCCTCACGCAACTCCTGCCATGCCTTTTCAGTTCGCTCGCGCTTGAGCTTGGCATCCTGTCTATTCTTCTCAGAACGACGCAGACGCTAGTAAGAGCGTCAGTCATTTGGCACCCAAAAGCACGCAAGTGACGCAAGTCGGCACTCACCTCGGCGCGCAGACACATATTCAGCTCCGTCTTTAGCTTGTTACAACCCCCAGTCCAATACGACCAAGAGTCTGCATGGCACGTCTGCAACGCGGTGAAGAACTCCTTGCAGACTGGGTGGCCTTTAGCGGCCGGGCCTGAGGATGGATGACGCGCAGGACACTACAACACCTTCTTGCCGCTCTGAGGCTTGAGGGTGCATCCTGACCAACTAGTAGGTAGACTCAGTCAAGTCAAACGACCGCAACGTCCAAGGGCAAGAGTGAAGAGTCAAACGTCAGTCTAAGTCGGGGTCGAAGCAGGAGCGAAAGCACACGCCGGTCCAAGCGGACTTGTTCACATATCTCGGACAATCGAAATGTATGGTTTCTAATGTAAGGATATGCGTGAACATGCGAGATACAGTGAGGTTAGACGTCCAAGGTCCTGTCTAACACAAATCCCAGGACTCGCAGTGCTCGGCCAAACCGGCCTAATCACTTGCGAGTGACGGCCATGGTGTCCCAAACTTCGCGCTCCTTGACCTCCTGTACGATATTCTCGACGTGAGGCTTGAGGTAACGGACATCCTACCAGAGCAAGGATGAGATTCAACTCTCAACGCATAGCGGAGGAACTTACCTGGTCCGCAGGAGTCCACTCGTTCTTTGGAAGGTTCTTGTGCAGAACACTAGCTTGAGACGCACGCTTAAAGCGGTAGGAACGATCGTAGGACTCGATGGGTGAGAGACGAGTGATTGCCTATCCGAAGAGGTTGAGCGTCAGTGCGAACTCGCAGGGAGTGTGCGAAGGACGCACCCGCTGGACAGCCTCGTTCTCCTCAACCACTACAAGATATCATGACAAAGTCAGCGTGTGTGCTTACAGTCCCAAACCGGTAGGAATACGCACAGAGGTCGTCGTACTTGAGCCCCATTTTACGGTAGCCCGCGACGTTGGCGTACCATGTCGCGACGGGCTTGAGCCAAGCGCTAAGGCTCTTCGAAGAGCGAATCTGGGCGGCAAAGGAGGGACCGAGTGGACCGAACATTCTCGTCAACGAGTTGAACAAATGTAGCACCGAGCGAGAAAGAAGGAGGTAATGAGCAAGCGACGGAGTGGCGGAACGCGGCTTGTGCCGAGCCCCGAGTAAACTGAAGCCCACCCACGTGCATTCAGGATGTGTGGCGCATGTATATCTTCGGTCGCCGCGCTCGTCCTCGTGTCTCGCACCTTGCATCTTCCCTCAAACAAACACTCCCTCCCTTCATCAATCATCATGCCCAGCGTTCAGGAGCGTACCTACATCATGGTCAAGGTACGTCGATTCCTCGTAGATGTGTCAATTCCGGCGATCCGCTGATCACCATACGATGAACAACAGCCCGACGGCGTCCAGCGCGGTATCGTCGGCAACATCATCTCTCGCTTCGAGGCTCGCGGCTTCAAGCTCGCGGCTCTCAAGCTCGTCCACGCTAGCGAGGACCACCTCAAGAAGCGTGCGCATCGTAGTCATTTGCTGGCCAGAGAGATCGCATCTGATCCGCACCGATCCATCTTACAGACTACGCCGACCTCAGTGACAAGGCCTTCTTCCCCGGCCTCATCAAGTACATGGCTTCGGGCCCCGTCGTCGCCATGGTCTGGCAAGGTCTTGACGCGGTCAAGACCGGACGCTCCATGCTGGGTGCCACCAACCCGCTCGCCTCGGCTCCGGGTACGCCTATCTTTCCTATGGTTTGTTCTAGGTGCTGATCTCATCAAACTCATAGGCACGATTCGCGGTGACTTTGCTCTTGCCGTTGGGCGTAACATCTGCCACGGCTCCGACTCGGTCGAGAACGCCGAGAAGGAGATCGCTCTGTACGTGACATGTTCTGTGGCCTGATGTTTACCAGATAGCTAACCTATTCCACACAGCTGGTTCCCCGAGGGCGCTGTCCAGTACACCTCGCACATGCACGAGTGGATCTTTGAGTGAACATTACAAACGAATTCATTTCCTGTGTTTCTATAGCGGATCAATACGACATGTTCTGTCTCCATACACTGCAGATCTTATCTTATCTGTGTGAAGATGTGGTGTGACTGAAGTCACGTGTGCTGTGATTGTTCGCGTCGCCGCCAGCTGGCGCCTATCCTCACCCCTTCCTTTGTCCCTTGCGCCTTCGACGACTTTCATCGCTCCAGGTCACCCGTTGCTGCCGTTACTCGGGACACTGTCTTCCTCCACATCAGCCAACACTGTCTTGTCCTCGGACATGATAGGCTAACCCTAGATGTCTATGATCCACGCGTCTCTCTCCCTCGTCCCAACTCGTACTGTTCGCTTCTTCTCGGAGCTGCAAAGGATCAATGTGCATCTCCCTTTTTGCGTCCACAGCGCCCTGGTGAACTCTGCCGCAATGAACCTCGCACGCCTTCCACCCGCTCCCTCGGCACGGGTTTCGACACTGCACCTCCGTCCGCACTCCACACGGTCCACTGTCTACGAGTCGAAAGGCTCTGGTGATACGTGGGCGGCAATGCAGGTGTGGTGGCTGGATCCCTAAGGGAGTGCGCGGTCAAATCGGAAGAGATGTTGTGCAGGAGAGTGGCCCTCATACACGCCTGGCACTGTCAACTCGAAGACGAGAAGAGCATCGCACAGATCCCCTCCAAGAGATCATTCTCGCTCAGCGCATTTCATCCAGCAGTACATCAACGAGCACTCCTCCTTGTGACGGAGTCGCTCTTTGTTCGTGGGCCCTCACACCAGGGACCGGTGGATCGAGCCATGTGCTCATCTGTGGAATGTGTTTGCTTTCACAAGCGCGTCCTACACCCGGCGGTTTTTTCGGTTTCGTTTGCGCCCGCCGTGGACCACCTGCTCTCCTCTATCAGCGTCCTAGACGTCTCGAGGCGCAGGATTGGGGTCCTCAAGTGCTTCACCGCACATGCGAAAATGGCCTGGCATCGTGGAGGTCGACAGCCCTTCACCTTCGGGTGGTGTATCGGTAGTCAACACATGGGTACATACGGAAGGCCAAGATGACTGTAGGAGGGGTCCTCGGGGGGCTGTTACCGCTCCCAAGTAAGTGCTGGTTAACGGCCGACACTCGTCTAAGCTCTGTTCTGATGTCTTTTTTGACAGGAGCTTGAAGCCTTGTTGTGTCACACCAGGTCCTCGTCGACGCTTTCTTCTCAGTAGCCGGCCCTCAATGTCGGATCCGAGGATCTGACCCACAGCGATGCTGTTCTGCGGCTCACTTCCATCGTCGACTTTGCATTCATCTGGGTCGCTGGATCCGGGGATCTTTCCTTTGCACAACTTGAGGTGACGAAGACCTGCATGCGCTTCGGCCGCACGGGGCTACCTGGCTTCTCCTCATGACTCGCGCCGCCGTTGTGGATCTAAGACCTTGCGCTCGTCTGCCAACTCCACTTGACTCGACGAGACCGGACTTGGCGTTCGTCCCGACAGCTGCGGGTCACCGTGATTGTGTGCGGTTAACGGGTCCTTCGGGAGCTGTTAACAGAGATTCGCTCTCGTTCGTACCAATCTATACACGCTCTTCATTGAGGGTGGGTGTCCTGTCAGCCGGGAATGATAACCTGGGTCTACGCGTCCGGCGAATGCCTCGTGGCAGATGACGATGTCGTGATGCTCGATGGATTCTCAATATCCGGACGTTTCGTGAACGCACGGGAGAACTGGATGCCCTGTGCTGTCGCTGGGCCATCTTGCAGCGAGTCGCTGTTGCACTTGGAAGCCCTGTGCCGCCGGTCAGACTACCATCCTCGGCGATGGTCGGCAACTGGTCGCGAGGCCAGTTCGTCGTGGGGAGCAGAAGTGAATCCAGCCGTGAGCTCGTCGTGTGGCGGGGGAGGCTAGCCTTGCCTTGCAAACATGGATGCTGAAGGGTCATGCTGAGAGGCCTGGTTGCCTCAGGGCTAAAGAGCCGAGTGTGCCGTTTCCCGCGGCACACGATGAAGCCCTCTCAACCTCATCAATTTTTCATCTCTCATTCACCTTCGTGGTGCTCTACTCTGCTACACTTGCTGTACTACTTAGACCTAGATAATACGTATGAATTGCTCATGTCCCGAGTAGTCCTAGCTGTAGAATGAGAGTGCACGTCTTGATACCCGGGGCCGCCTCACCTCTCTCCCTTCGACCGTGACTGCTTGACCATGGCGGAACGCAAGGGTGCGCTCCCAAGCCCTGGCCTGTGCTTCATATCGAAGCTGACTATGTCGCCTGCTAGTCCTCAACAAGTACTATCCTCCGGATTTTGATCCGTCTATCATCCCTCGGCGGAAGCAGCCTAAGAACTCTCAGCAAGTTGTTCGGCTCATGGCACCGTTCTCAATGTGCGTCGACAGGCGTCCTCTTTCCATGCTAGTATCTACTCACTCTGTCACTAACAGGCGGTGTAACACATGCGGAGAATACATCTACAAGGGCAAGAAGTTCAACGCACGAAAGGAGACGGTGGAGGGCGAGGATTACTACGGAATCAAGATCTTCCGCTTCTACATCAAGTGGTATGCTCATTTCATGTGCTCTGTATCTGTACCGTGCGCTGACGTCTGCTCAAGTACTCTGTGCTCTGCAGAAATCACCTTCAAGACAGATCCCAAGAACACTGACTACGCCGCGGAGCATGGCGCCTCACGAAACTTCGAGCCATGGAGAGAGGAGGCTGCGACTGAAGAAGTCGATCGGCTCGCCAAGCTGGAAGAGGAGGAGAATAACCCGATGAAGAAGCTCGAGAACAAGACGATGGACTCGAAGCGGGAGATGGACATCCTAGATGCGCTGCAGGACATTCGAGCTCGCAATGCCCGAAACGAGCGGGTTGGAAACACTGTCGACCTGCTGGACACGATTGAGGTCGACGAGCCTGTCACGGAGGAGGACCTGCAGAAGCAGCTCGAAGACGACGAGGATGAGAAGTTGGTGCGCCAAGTCTTCTCGAAAGTCGATGTTCCGAGCCACGCTTCGTCATCTACACTACCCGCTGAAGCGTCCGTGCCTCGACCACAGATGACAGTGAAGCGTAAAGCAGATGGTGCAGAACCAGACCTGCTCGCATTGTTGCCTGACTCGGCTCGAGCCCTCATCTCTTCGAAGACGTCTATGCTGCCGCCGGCAAAGAAGAAAAAGTCAGACGGGAAGAACGCTCTCGGTATCAAGGTCGTCAAGGGCAAGGGTAAATCCATCGCCGTTTGACCTCTCTCGGGCGACTCGCTTTCATTTGGGTGTTTCCATATCTTCGCCACATGCGCTACCTGTACGTCCAAGTTCGTATGTTCTAATTATTCGAATACTGTCCCTGTATACGACGATAATGCTCCAGTTCCGCGACACTCACGCTGGGTACAAGATCCTGCAACGCCATGGTGAAGTCACTCTGCGTGACCTGCACCTCCATGTCTTCAGGGCTGGCGAGTTCGGACAAAAAGTACCTGGCCGTCAGGGGGCGGGGATGATCATCGTGCTCCGAGAGTGGCTCTGCGTTCCAAGCATCTGGAAGCTGGTTCAGTAAACTACTCACTTGAGCGCAAACGGCGTATACGCACCGACTAATTTGTCTACATGCTGGATCTTTCCCATCATGGCTTTGAGCATTGCGTCAGCACACAAAGCATAGAAGTCGGCACCGGTCAGATTCAAAGGGCATTCCTCGGCCACCGCTTTGAGATCGAGATCAGGATGCAGACGGAATTTCCTGGTCAGTGCCTGGAGAAGCTGTAGCTGGGCGTCGTGCGTGTCGCTTAGTCCGAGATATAACATGCGGTCGAACCTATGTTGTATCAGCAGCGATTCCTGCCCTAGGCAAGCAAAGCACCGCACCGTCCAGGGCGCAGCAGAGCCGGATCTAAGAGGTCTGGCCGGTTCGTAGCGCCGATGACAAAGATATCTGCAGCGCTTCCGCCAGCAACGCCATCCAGTTCAGCCAAAAGCTGGCTGACGATGCGGTCCATGACGCCGCCGGAATCGCCCTGATTGCCACGTTTGGGAGCCACCGAGTCGAGCTCGTCGAAAAAGATGACGCAGGGTTTGGCGTCGCGAGCACGTTGGAAGATGCGCCGGACGTTGGCCTCGGATTCGCCAATGTACATGTTCAAAAGCTCGGGGCCTTTGACAGAAAGAAAGTTGAGCGAGCACGATGTCGCAACCGCTTTGGCGACAAGCGTTTTGCCTGTCCCGGGTGGCCCGTATAAGAGTACGCCTGATTGCAGTATAGGTCAGCTTATGACGGAGATGCCTGCAACAAAACAATGATGCGACCTGAGCGTTTCTTCAAGCCGCCGCCGAACAACTCCGGGTGGTCCAACGGCAACTGAATCGTGTCGAGCACTTCAGCCTTGACCCTTGCCAGGCCACCAACGTCGTCCCAAGATACGTTGGGGATTTTGGGAGCACCTATACTCTCGGAGTATGCCTTTCGGGCTCGAGTCAAGGCGTCATCGTAGTCAGCCATCTCAATCGAAAGTTCTTCGTCGATGAGTGAATGGGGGGAAGATCTGTATCAGGTTGAGACCGTGAGCTGGAGGTAGGTGAATTCGTGCCTACTTGAGAATCCTCTTAACGCTGAGTGTTTCCGACCGCGTGACAAGATCGAGCAGATCGTTTGCTATCAAAGCCGCAGAGCGAGTGGCGATGGCAGCCAGGGAGACATCTGCAGACACCTTCATGCCGAGAGTTCTCGATTCTAGCACTCGCAGCCGCTCCGGTTCAGTGGGTGCCTAGACATGGTGAGAAACTGGCTGATGCGGTTACAGCTGACGCCACTGACAGTCAGGGTGATGTCGTGCTTGAACATGGACAGTGTCGACGCAGGTAGACGATCAGGATCATCGGTTGTCGCTACAACCATGAGAACTTGCTGCGAGCTTCGAGTGACTTGCTCGATGCAATCTTGTAGAGCGACCATGATTGGTGACACTGAGCCTGAGCCAATCTGATTTCAGCACAATTCGTGGTCACGAAACTCGACACCGAAGGACCTTGAGCGATGTCCTCAGGGGTCAAGGATTGATTGAAAGCGTCTAAGCCTCGCAGAACCAAGACGCAAGGCGAGCACGCCGCAGCGCGGTCAAATTCCACCCGAAGTGCAGCCTCAGTGATGACTTCTGTGTCGCCGACGATGGCGTGACAGTGGGTCTGTAGATTCTATCAGATGGTGACGAGGCATTTCAGCAGAGCAACGACTGACTTCATGCACATTCAGACCCAACTGCCTGGCAACACTCAGTATCATAGTGAACTTCCCCACGCCTGAAGCCCCTTTGAGTAAGACAGGCAGTCGAAGGCTGAGGCCTGAGAGATGAGGACGGGACATGGTTGACATGAAAGAATACAGTTCCTTCTCTGTGCCACTTGTAGGGGTGACCGACGAGACAGGTGCAGCAGCTGACGACGGGTTGTGAATGAGCATATACTCGGGTAGCCTTCAACCAGCCTACCGATCCCCATGTAATCAGCTACATGTGGTACAACGACATTGACCGTTCCGGCTTGAACAAGAGCAGTTGCCGAAGGATCCATCCAAGCCATCGACCTCATGCCGGAGGAGACCTCGCTAGGGTACGAAGGCGCTTCCAGCTCGGTCACTTGGTAATGAGCTACGGCATCGTATGCACCTCTAGCGATCATATTCCCAATGAGCCACCATCGCCAGACAAGTCATACGAACACTGACTGGTCCTCATAATGCTCGTTGCCTATGGTCTTGTCCCGGACAGCTGAGCTTGCCTGAAGGCCAACGCAAATGAGATCCCCCTCGGCAAGCAGGCGTGACACGTCGGCGAGCTGAAGGCGCAACGCCTGCACCAAGGACTCTTCGTACATTTTCAAGGTAGTGAGAGGAGCTGCCACTCTCGCCAGAGTCACGGATCTTGCAACTGGCGGATTACACGCATCCGGGAATGCTCGCAGGACGAGCTGATCAGGACTAGGTACATCCGACCCCAACCCAAGATTGTGGATGAGAATCGGTGATGCCATACATGACCCTCTAGTCAAGGATGTGTCAGCCAACCTGTAAGGTAAGGTCAAGTCGGTGCCTCTCACATCTTGGGCACATGCTCAGCGTGGGCGCAGACCTGAACCATGCGCTCGTGACGAGAACCTGCGAGTCGAGCCGCCGCCTGTAGGTCAATGTTCATCAGAACAGTTTACAATAGGAAGATTCGTTCCTACCCAATCACCGTTGAGAATACCTAGCCTGGTCAAGTCGTTGATGCGCAAGTACACGACGTGCGAGTCTGCGGATGATATCGACGTAACGAGGGGATAAAGCTGAAAGGGGATAGCATCATTCAAGGATCCGCCCTCGACAATGGGTGGGAGAAAGTTCTTCTTGTCTGTATTGCCGGACGAAAGCAAAGACGCGGCGAGGAAGTCTTCCCCGATGTTTAGCTCTTCCACAGGGCTAGTCACAGCTGCTATCTCCTGCCCATCAACACGGCCATCTTGAGCCCGCGGAATGTCAGAAGAGGTGAGAATGATGCGCGTGGATAGCGAGTCCACGAATCCAATGACATTGGGTTCTGTCATCACGAGCTTGTACTGGCAAGTGTCTGCGGCTTGGCCCATACGAGAGCCAGCAATTCGGAGGGTCGATCCACGCCGGAGAATACGCTGATCTTGACAGAGCCACGACTCAAAGTCATCTGCATGGGAACAAGCAGCTTCGTAGTCCTCTCTACACATTGCTTTCAAGAAAACGGCAGCAAACGGCCTTGGACGAGCAAGAGAGACGATCCAGCGCCCGTTTCCATTTCCCTTGTCGAACAAGGAGACTGGGAAGGAGTCGGACAGAGTAGGTGGCAGGCTAACTCCGTCTTCCTATATCGGCGACGTAAGTTGCGCAGCCTGTGAAACAGACAGGACGAGACCATACCTCTGTATTATGTATTGCCCAACAGTTAATAATATCACGAACGGCATCGCTTCCTGAGGTTGTCGGCCGTCGAAGTGAGATCGCTACACGAGCGGACGATGGTGTTGGTAGGCCTAGTTCACTCCAAGTATGGGTGCCCACAAGCGCGTGGGCGTGTTTGCTGAGGCGGCGAATTCGGACCGTCGTCTCAACCCCGCCATCCTGCCAAAGAAAAGCCATGTGAAACCCTCAAGCAACCTAATTTCACCAATCAAGAAATGGTCCAAGATGGTCGCAGCAAGGCGAGAGTCCAGTCTATTCCAGAATTATGCACGTCGGTCAGTCCAGGAAAGCAGAGAACGACCAGGCCCGGGTAACAACATTCTTGCCCTTCCACTCGTCGGGCGTTCAGCACGACTAAATTCTCCATTCTCGTTACTTGCACCGATGAGTCGAGGAGGCCGCGGTGGTAGCTTTGGCCGTGGAGGAGGTACTTGGGCCTGGTGCTCGAGTCATATTCGTAAAGCTCAGCAATCGTATTCCAGGTCGCGGAGGAGGCCGAGGAGGCTTTCAGCAACGGGATATGGGACCTCCTGACACTGTTCTCGGTGAGTATCATCATTGATATCTTTCTATCCTTTCCGATTATGACTGTTCAGAGATGGGCACATTTGTGCATGCCGTTGAGGACGAGATGCTCTGCTCATCCACCATGGCGGACAAGGTCCCCTACTTCAATGCCCCCATCTACCTCCAAAACAAGTCCGTCATCGGCAAGGTCGACGAAATTCTTGGCCCAATCAATGAAGTGTACTTCTCGGTCAAAATGGGCGACGGCATGGTCGCAAGCAGCTTCAAGAAGGGCGACAAAGTCTACATTGGTGGAGACAAGCTCCTCCCTCTCGAACGTTTCTTGCCCAAGCCCAAAGCACCCGGTGGTACGTGTACCCGCCCTACTGTCCTCTGGTATTTGTCTCATCAAATCTCTTTGCTTTTCAGGTGTTACAAGTACGGTTACATCATGCTACTCCATGTTCTCATACCGTGTGCTAAACACTTTCGCACAGAACGTGGTCGTGGTGCGGCCGGAGGACGAGGCCGCGGAGCTCCCGGTGGGCGCGGTGGTGGTCGTGGTGCACCTCGCGGAGGCCGTGGCTTCTCAAGAGGCGGCTTTGGCGGCGGTGGCTTCGGTGGTGGCGGCTTTGGCGGCGGCGATCGTGGTGGCGGCCGGGGTCGGGGAGGATTCAGTGGTGGCCGGGGCGCTCCTCGCGGAGGAGGCGGCGGTTTCCGGGGGAGGGGCGGGGGACGAGGGTACTGATATGTTTGCTTGTATGATTGCTGCGAAACGATTTGCCCGAAGCCGTGTACGCTCATGTATCCCTGTGTCGGATGTCTTCGGCGACAGCCTGCATACGATGGATACGACCCGTCTGAGTTTCCATTGTCTACGTCATGAACATATGAGTGTCGTTCAACAAGTGCCAACAGAATCAGTACGCTTACCTGCAAAAGCTGCTCGCTGGCAGTAATGGCTTCGTCGTAGATCTTCCTAGTTCGTTGGTCGACAATGACATCTTAGCAATATTGTCAGTCGTCATATGCCACAGAAACCCGCCTTATCTCACCAGGGGCTGACAGCGTCTGTAACTCGTGTGCTAGAGACTCTTCGTTGTACTCTTTATCTGCAAGACGTTGTCGCTCTAAAACGCCTTCCATAAGGCGCTCAATGTCTTGTGGCTCCCTGCGACGCCTCGTGGCTACAACCTGGTTCCATTGCAGCCGTTGATTTGAGAGATCCCAGACAACACGGTTCAGATTTTCGTCATACGAGTCAACGTCTATATTTCACATCAGCATAATGGCTCATATTTCACTCATGAGAGTCTTCACCTTCCTGCTCTTCATCCATGTCTTCCAAATTTCGGCCATTGACACGCACATTCAGCCGAGCGTAGCTAAAGGTCTGCCGGAGGAACTATGCACAGAAAACACCGCGTGATTGAATATCACATCATAGATTGCAGCCTCGAACTCGGTCACCTCGTTGAGCTTGGCAAGATGAGCCTCACGCTCGTGTGTGAGACCGTTGGCTGCAAGCTGCTCGTCTAGCTGTTTGATCGCGACCTGGGAATAGCTCGCTTTGATGCGGCGCCAGTCGGCAATGGTGTCGACAGAAATACGGTGAATGTCCTCATGAACAGAGTTAGCAGGACTTCTCATCATAGCAGAAGTGTGTGGTTGAGGGCAAAGCAAGACGCAGGTCGCGTACTGCTTCCTTTCGTCTGAACCACGAGACCGCGTTTCTCCTCTCTCTTCGCCATCTCCTCTCTGACTGCGACTGGAAACATAACCGATCTTAGCCATGTCCACGATAGCACATGACCTTGAAAGCTCCAGCGGTCTAAACGACCATGCAGAACTCGTCCGATTTCACCAACGACTTTATCGGAACGCCAACATGTCAAGCAGTGGTTGACACTCCCGCCCGACGGATACATGACCCGCCGTGGCCGAGCTCGAACGCTTGCTCTCTCCCTCGCACAACCTAAGGACCCATCGTCCTCACACTCCCATCCCGCAAACGAGCCATGGCCCCATCCCTACCCGCCAACATCGCTATCCCGCACACCAACGTCCGCGCGCTCAGCGACGGCGCCTCGAACGGCCTCATGGCACTCGCTATCAGTTTCCCCGTATTTCTGCTCGCTGTCCTCGCCATAATTGTCGTACTCGTCTGCCGGCCATCCACCCGGACGCCGGCGCCTGCCGATGAAGGCATGTCTGCACACCAGCACCCATCGACAGTCTCGTTTGGCGAGGATCCCTTCTCAAGGCTGCCCTTGCAACGGAGGATCTCGGGGACGGCGCAGCTGGTGACTGGTGTAACACCGTCTCAGGTCCGTATTTCCAGCTATCACCATTCTCCACCTGCAACTGACCTCCACTTGCCACAGACTTCTCATGCTCATCATCGTCGACGCGTGGATAAGATCACGTCTCTTCCGAGAGCGATCACGCCTCACGACAGCGATCCTTGGAGCATCAAGTGTAGAGGTGAGGATAGCGTGTATTTCCGCCCGTCCCAGGTGACCATGCTTCTGTATCATCCTCCTGTCCAACGTCTGATTATGCTCCAGTCTCTCCATAGCCTCGGTCGCAAGAACGAACGGGTGGATATCCCCACCATCCTCATATCCAGCGTTTCGGGCACTATCACTGAGCTACTGAACGGCTTGGCCGTGTACAACTCCGAGTTTTCTCGGAGCACTACTCAACCTCTCACGTCAAAGCCGGGGAGCACGCGTCTCTCCTATCACGCACCGACATGTGTTTCAGACGAGGTTCAGCGCAGGCCGACAGCGACACGCAGTGATTCGAGCCTCGCAAAGTACCACGTCTGAGGAGCGAACGCATATGCACGATATCTACACCCATGTTTAAGGCTCACTATGGCAGTACTCGTCTTATAATATTGCTGAGCTCATTCGTGTCGATAACTTGTAGTCCTTTTTTAATTAACACGCAAACATGCATGAACCAGATGCGGGTGTGTGAATTGGTCGGGCTAAGGATTACAATGCACGGAGAGGGTATGGATGGACAAGGCGACCGTTATGAATGTAAAGAGAGAAGCGACGTGTACGAATTTCTAAGCAATCCTCGAGCACATAATCCGTATACGTATCGACAAACAACTGCAAAACAAGGAAAGAGCGAAGAATCACTTGCCAGCCTGGAAGAGCATGGTCAGCACATAGCTCAAGAGGGCTAGAGAAAATCTCCGTACCGTGAAGCTCGACATGGTCTTGCTGGAGTAGTGGCTCGAGAACGTCTGAGACTGCGATGCGCGGTACGAACGCGTTGATGACCCAAGAGTGGTGGTCGAAGCCGAGGCGAGAGGCGTTGACGAGACTGCCGAGGAGTTCGTGCGACTGATCCGAGACGTGAGAGGGGTTGGTGCACCGATCTGCGACTTCTTCGGCGTATCCGCAGGCTTGCTGCGGCTACTCGAGCTTACAGAGGATGCTGAAGAGAGCAACGACCTGGCGGCTCCGGACACAGGGCTCAGCACACGAGGACGACGCTGAGGCAGGATGAACGGGTGTCGAAGCGCCTGTTGAGGCTTGATCCGCTTCTCCGGGTCCCACGTGAGGCACTTGGCGATGAAGTCAATGAAGAGCTCGTCTTCGCTCCGGAGGACTTGAGCCAGTGTCTTTGTGCCCGGGCGACGACGACGGCCCTTTGAGTTGACGACAGGCCGTGGCGTCCCACTGGCATCTGTAGCAAAGGGATCACCATTTGAAAGGCAAGCAGCAACGAGAGTTAATCGGGACGAACCGAAGAAGAGCTTCTTGCGGGAGCTGCGGTTGACGAAGTCCTTGTCAGGTACACCGAGCACCTCCATGATGCAGGACAGCTGTTCTTGCTCGTTCTCGCCCGGGAAGATGGGGAATCCCGTGTAGAGCTCTGCCATGATGCAGCCGAGGCTCCACATGTCGATCGCCATGTGATAGTTCATGCCCATGATGACCTCGGGCGAGCGATAGAAACGGCTCTGGATGTAGGTGTAGACTGGATACCAGGAGGGCTGGTCAGACCGACACTCTTAACACACAAAGACGAACTGAGAGCTCACTCTTCTCATGCTCCAAGCAACTGCTACCAAAGTCGATGACCTTGATGGCACTCTTCGCAGGGTGCTTCAGCAACACATTCTCCGGCTTGAGGTCGCAGTGAACGATGCGATGGTGTCGCATGAGACTGAGGGACAGCAGCATCTGGTTGGTGAAGCGCCGGACGAGGGTGGTCGAGAAGCCGACAAAACCGTTGGCCTTGATGAGCTCGTACAAATTCATACTGAGCAGCTCCATCGCAATGCACAGATGACCACGGAAGGTGAAGTGCTCGATCATCTGAATGACCTGGTGCTTGTCTTCCGGGTCCTGAAAAAGCGATCGTCAGCATGTGAAGACAGAAACACCACACTTGAACAAGATTTACCCATTTGCGAAGATTGTCGAGGATCTTGATCTCGACCAGTGCCTGATGGTGGAACCTCTTCTTGTTGCGGATGATCTTGATGGCAACAAAGTCACCAGTGGCATGGTCGCGGCACTTGAGCACCTGTCCGAACGACCCTTTTCCGAGCGAGCCGACAACCTCGTAGCGGTAGGCCAGATGGTCGTGGTTGACAATAAGGTAGTCGCCCCGATCGTCGTCGTATCCGTGGTTATTGGTCGAGTTGTCGAGTGTCGCATACTTCTTCTGGCTACGAGCGCCGAAGAAGTAGACCTTCTCAAACTCGAGGACCTCCTTGCGCTCGTACTCGGACAAATACTTGACCTGAGAGCTCCTGAGTAACTCTATGACGGGAATGCATTAGCCACCAGTCAGACGCAAAGGGGGGAACCGAAGCGCACCGGCGGGCGTCGTCGCCTTGACGGGCGGAAGCGGCTCGGAGAACTTGAACATCTCATCAACCTCCTCTTGCGTCGCTCCACTGGACAATTTCTTCGCCTGCTGCCGCCGAACGCACTGCAGCATCTCGTCGTCACCTTGCTGCTCCTCGTCATCGACTGAGCTTGGGACCGGGGATGGCGTGGACAGAGACTGCCGACTCGACGACGCCGAACCAGCGACGGCCGTGGAGGAAGAGTTGGTGGAGTGGTGGCGGTTGCCTGACAACGAGATCTTCGGCGTGAGCAGCTTGAGGCCCTTGGAAGGAGACAGCGCAGAAAAGCGGCTGTGTGTCGTGGTTTGGCTCTGTGTGTCACTCTGCGCAGCGGCAGAGGACAGGGACGTCACAGAGCTTGTGGACGCCTTGCGCAGGCCTGCAAACGAAAGAGACTCGCGGTTCTTTCGGGTCGACCCTGCTGCAACTGGAGCCGATACTTGGCGAGGAACCCGCGACGAGGTCGACGTCGTGGAGGGGGACGCACGGACGGACATTCTGTGCGTAGGTGTCGCCACGTTCTTAGCCGTCGAAGTATCGCCATTGGATGCGAGCACGCCAAACTCGTCCAGCACGTTGTCTTTGTTGGTGACGTTGGGTGAAGGAGAGACGTTGTGGATGGACGATGCGGCGGACGGCGCCAAGCCACTCGAGTTGAGGCTCGTCCGCCGAGCAGTGACTGTAGACACTGACGACACCGAACCCTTCAAGGTGGGCGACGGGATGCCTGATTGACCGGCCATGCGCGGGATCTTCGTCGGCGTTTCCCTCGACAGCGACGTAGAGACATTCAAAGACGAGGGAGGCGGCAAGCTCGGCTCTTTGAACACGCCATGTGAGCTCTCTGCAGTCGTCGCTACTGAGGGCGATCCCGCAATGGTCGGCAGTTGGTTCCTGGAGCTTCGGAGCGAGGTGTCCGACTGCTTGTGCATGGAGCTCACGGTCTGAGAGGTGACCTTTGAGGCCGTCCCACGACTTGAGACCGACGAGACGGGAGTCGAGACAGAAGAGTTAAGGCTGGCGACCCGCTGCACGGTGGCGGAGGACAAGGCGCCCACTTGCAGAGGGGGCATGACAACCGGGGGCTTGGGCTTCTTCGGGTCCGAAGAGGAAAGAGTCTGGGGAGACTTGTGTTAGCTGTTGTCAGAATTGGTTCATGCATGTAACGGGAGCGCGTACCTTGCCTCGCTTGCGTCCCATAAGAACAGAGATGCGACTCTCGCTCCGATCTTTCTCGTCCTTCTTGCGGTCCTTTTCGGCCAATTTCTCCGCCTCCTTAGTCAACCGGCGACTCTCCCGCTCAGCCTTGACCTCGATCTGCTCACGGTCCGACTGCAAGCTCTTCCGCGAACTCGACCCACGCAAGAACCCAAGGCTGAGCACGGACGACTTCTTCTGGGTCGAGCTAGGCGTGGCAGGCGAGGACAAGCTGGCGTCTGAAGGCGAGATCGTCGACTTGACACGGAGCCGAGCCGTGGTCTTCTTCATTGGCGAGGCTACGGAAGGGGAAGTTGATCCCTGCGGTTCGCTCTCGCTTTGCGGCTGCGCCGCTTGGGAGGAGGAGCGCCGGAAGAATGGGATGGACGACGGTGTCAGTCTCCGTGTTGAAGTGCCGCGACGGAGAGAGGACGAAGGGCTGAGAGGCGTCTGGCTAGGCGCGAGCCCTCCATTTGCCTGATCGGTGCTTGCGCGTTCCGCCACTGCCGAGGAAGCGGCCACCTGGTCAGGCGAGGACGTGATGGTGAAGCTCGGTGCAAGCGACGCAGCTGGGGAGCCTCGAACAGAGCCAACCGATGAAAGCGACCCCAGGGATGCAGCAGACCCCATAGCCTCCGGCTGAGACCAGGCGTCCATAGAGCGCTTGGCGGCCAGATGGGGAGACATAGTCTCTGAAGGGACGCTACTCGAGATGGGGCTACTGATGGTCTTGGAGTCACGGGGTGAGCTGGTCAGCTTGAGGTTGAAGCTCCACTTCTTGGACGGTGTTTTCGGAGCCGGCCTCGCTTCGACGGGAGCAGACGTGGGTACAGCTGCCTCCTGGCGTGTTGCGGGTGGTGGTGAAGCAGATGAGAGGACCTGCGGAGGAGGCGACGAGGGCAAGTCTGGCCCAGCATCCAGAGACACTGTACGGTCCGGGTCAGCTTCCTCTGAGTGAGGAGGCATAGGAATGGTTGGGAAGTGTATGCTGGTTGAAGACTGCGGCGGCGATCGGAAGCTAGAAAGATCCTTGGGCAGAGGTGGGACAGGTGGCACATGCTCTGGTTCAAACACATCGTTGGTCGACATCAAAGCCGCGGCACGATCCCGGAGGGAAGCAACCTCGCTCGAGTGAGCGGATATATCGCTGCCAGCACTGTTCCGCTGCGCCTTCAGGGACTGGCGGTGCGAGTTGGCGGATACCGAAGTTAGGCTAGTCCCGACAGACATGCTGCCCGAGTCGCGAGAGCTCGCAGTCGTCGTCCCAGTATAGTTGGTCGAAGACGTGGACCCTCGCTTGTTCGCGATGACGCTCGACCGTTTCTTGGTAGCAGAGATCTTCTCCGGTGACTGCGAGCTGTTCTGACCTTCGCTACTGAAGTCATCTTCCAGGCCGGCAGCAGGCGCGAGCTTAGAGGACGTAGAAACCCGTTTCTCGTCGCCACTGGATGCCTTTTTACTGCTGCGGCTGGAGCGACCTCCGCCTTCGAACGCAGCAATGCCTTCCCACTGCGACCCGCGGATAGCTCCTGGAGTACCAGGCCGGCTGCTTGGTCGGCTCATGCTATTCGGGCGACTGCCTACGCTTGTCCTCGCCCTGGCATGCGGACTCTTGCCGGACACACCGTCGAGCTTGCGAAGGGCTTCGGCAGTGGCCTCGTCGTCCATAGAGGACCAGCCCTCCTGAGTTCCACGTAGCAGGGAATGTGCCACAGCACTAGTGACATGAAGCGGCGACGAGTTGCTTGCTGCGGGAGCGTGCTTGACGGAGGGATGGTGCGACGTAGCAGAAGGTGACGGAGGAAGATGGGAGTAGTCGGCAACATGAGTGCGTTTGGCCTGGCTGGACGAAGAGGAACTCCGCGAATGCTTCGTGGATGACGAGCGACCGACCGAGGTCCCACTCAAGATGGAGCTCTCGCGGGTGCCCTTGGCGCGTGGAGTCACCGACATCTCCCCAATGCCCAAGCCGAGGCTCTTGTGCTTACGAGCAGAAGCAGACCGGTCATCCTTCAATCTATCTTTTGGCGAAGAGGAGGATGTGAGCTTAGGAGAAAACACTCCCAACGAATCCATTTCCGTATCAGCAGTGCGAGGGCGTCGTTGCTTAGCGGTAATGGGAGTGCCGAACTGGGCATGAGATCCTGCGGTTGATGGAGAGCTTCCGACGGCAGACGAGCGAGCAGGGCTCTGGGAGTCACTTGGGTTACTGGGCGGCGGCGAGAAGGACGCCTCGTGGAACACGTCCGGGTTGGCAACTTTGCGAGGATAGAGAATCTCCTCCCCTCCACTTTCCGATGCCATAGATGCTCTCGCACGAATCGCTCTGGGAGGAGAAGGTTTATCATCATTGATCTGTGAGCGCATAAGTCAGGCGATTGCTGGGCGAGATGAAATACAAAGCCTCACGTCGTCTTTCGGCTCATCAACAGCCTCGATAGTCCAAGGACTGTCTGCATCCCTTTCTATATCGTCCTCATCGACCGCTAGCTCGTCAACTTCCGCCACGTTGTTCATGGTGTCAGCGGGGTCGAAGTTCTGACCACCATGTTTAGCAGCGTGTTCGTAACGTGTCCATCGAGGCGTCGTGAGCTCGCCGACGCCAACGAGGCCACGTCTATCGATGGTGGCAGGATTTCTAGCGGGAGTCGTGGGCGGCAGGCTGACCGGCAGTTCGGGCGTGCGAGGTATCGTGATCTGTCCACCGTGCAACAGCGGAGGTATAGGCGACTCCGCAGGAGCCGTGGAAGTGTAATAGTACGGGTCGAGAGATGAAGAGGCAGCCGAGGCGGATCGGGGAGCGTCATTGCCATGAGGCGGCCCGGTCAGGGAGACCTCGACGCGTGGCTGCTGAGATAGAAAGGACGCGTGCAAAGGTCAGTACTAGCGGCACGTGTGTAGTTGCACGCGAACGCGTACCTGTCCAATGAGGTCAAAGTCCTGTTCGAGGTTCAGGCGAGTGTCCGGCGCGTTGAGCTCGAGGGCTGGCGGCCGTTCGCGCTTCTTGGCGCGTGTCTTGTCGCCCGATCCCGACCGTGGTGGAGGGGAAGCCGACATACGAACACCAACGAACGAGAACGTTCAAGTTGAAAGAGCCAGGCTGTCTTGAACGGCGGTGGTGCGAAGAGAAAGCGAAACCGGGCGGTCGACCGTTGTGCTCGACGTTGCAGGCGCGGACGAGAACCACGAGCACCTTCGAACTCCGCTGTTTGGTGCCTCCTCTTTTCCTTTACTTTCGACACTCATGTCTTACTTCTAGGCTACATGTCGCCCTCCCCTATCCTATAATATATACGGTCTAAATCTCCAGCGAAAGGCTTTGCTCTCGAATTAATATTTGCGAACAACAAACTCGGCTGGCTGGCTGTCTTGCCCGGCACATCACATGCCTCACTGGATCCCCCCTTGGAAATCAAAGCACTCGACATTCATTTGGAGCCATTCTTGACCAACAACTAATCCGTGACAATGTGAGCCGAGTATCTATAGGAGCATCCATCAATGCCAATAATACAAAGACCATCCCAGATAGATTGAAGCCGGACAGTTTTCCCCTTTATCGGCATGGACAGACCTAGAGGTATGGACACGCATAGGGTTTCAATTTCATGGCACAATAGATTGATGCTGTTCCCTTGCATCGAGTGAAACCGAGGCACCAGGTCTGATGCAGTGCGGATCCTCATCAAGCAGTTCACAAGATCACGGGTGGCAAAGCGCGTGTATTCCTCGCTTTCCCTCCTACTTCGACGTGCTCAAAGCGAGCATCTTCTTGACTGTTAGTCCTCGCGTTTCTTGTCAAAAAAACACGCACGAGCATTGACGCCTGGCTCAAGCATCGTCTCGCTCTCACTGGAATGCAAGAGTATTCGGACAACTCCAATCTAGGAGATCCATACGGCTTCGACTCGGCCTACATTCAGACTGCTGCGAACGGACAGCTGCATTATGCTTCATATGTACCTCTCAACTCTCCCTCGTCGCAAGCGCTTCCGATCCACATGGGCATGCACGCGCACACGGGTTCCGTAACTGAAGCTCATCGTGGCCTTGTACCGGCGCGTCGCAAGCGTGAGCAAGTCAAGAATGCTTGCACAAACTGTCAGGCGATGAATAAGAAATGTGACGACGCTCGTCCGTGTAGTAGATGTGACAAGGCCAAATGTCCAGAGACATGCGTGAGCTCGCTACGCAAGCCACGCAGCAGGGCGACGAAGGCCAGGCCATCCAAGAAGCGTATGGATCCATCCCGTAAGAAGCCGCCCCTCATGCATCTTGCGTGACACTGACTGTAATCTCGTGACATAGCTCACGGTGGGCAATCTTCGAGCGAGTCGCCCCCGGAAGAGCCCAGCGCAGATCGTGCGCCCCACGCGAATAATGGGTTCTCAACTCCGCCGCAAACGCAGTTTGTGCTCTCTCCAGGTACACACAAGTACGCACATGTTGTTGTGCCTCAGGCTAACTCTGTCTTTCCCGGAGTTCATGCATCATACTCACCTGTGTCCACCACTCCAACTGCACCATACATTGCCGAGGCTTCGCTGGTTGAGCAACCGCTGGTGTACCCAAGCAGAGCGGCCCAGCTACCAGCCCACTCATTCCACGCAACTACCACGAACCGCCCTTCAACCAATATGGATCTGTATCTGGAGGCTCCCTCAATCGACTCGGTGATGGGGTTTCATGTCAACACTACTCGCCAGCAGACCCATTCCCCATTGTACCCTGTTGGTTCTACTTACCAACAGTGACCAGTCTGACACGCAGAAAATGTGTGATCTAACTGCACGCATCTGGCTCAATCAATCGTCGAAACAAACTCACGTAGGGTGCACTTCCTTGCCGCAATCGTATGAGACAAGATCCCTTCATGTTTACACGTAGCTTGTATGAGTTGGTATTGAGGTTCACGACCATGGCGAGATCTCGCTCTAACTCCACCCGCGGCGAAGGGCGCGGTGCAACTGGACTCCGAGTCCATGCGCAAGAAACGTTGCGGATACGGTACATGTACAGTACATCTACAGTCAAACTATCTAGCCAGCCGAAAGAGAGACGAATGAACCTTCGGAACAGGTTCAGGAAGCGTAGGAATGAGCCGCAAAAGGAGGTCCGTGACGAGGAGGCGAAGTAGGAGGGGAGGGCCATGGTACATGCTCCACGATTGGGTAGGCGGCACCAGGTTCATACTGGCGCGACACCATTCGTGGAGGGCGTCGAGGACCTCGAGGCATGTCTTGCGGGACGCTTGGAAGGTTAAGAAGACGCTCAAGCGCCGAAGGGTCTGGCACAGAAGGTAAAGGGCGTGCACGGACGGGTGTGGGAGGAGTGTAGAACTGCATGTCGCTAGGGGTGTACGGCGGAAGATCTTCGCCTATCTCGCTACCTGCTGCAAAGTCAGTCGCGCTAAGGAGTGAGACTCTGGACATGCTTGGTCGGCGTGTGCGGATGGAAGCGTCTTGGATCGGCTGCGTTGGTGGGGTATGCACGGTAGAGCAGCGTGAATCTGGAGATGCCCGGCGAGTTGTCAGGTGGTAGGAACGAGCAGCTTCAGATGTGGAGGATATGCTCGATCGTGAATGCGAAGGCTCGTGCTTGACGTCTCGGACGACGGGGGACGGACTCGTCCGAGGAACGTGTGCGTAATCGCGTAGCTCTGAAGGCGTGAAGGCGGAGAGATAGTGTTCTGGAAGAGCTGGAGATGGTGGGAGAGGCATGGTGTGTGACGGCGTGGGTGATGACCGGTAGTACTGTGCCATTGAATAACGAGCCCGCATGATGCGCAACGATGGGTCCACGTCCTCCTCGTCCTCTACAACCGGCCTAGACACTGGTGGAGTGGGAAAGGAGTGGAACATGGAGGACGTGAGACTGTGGCGACTAGAAGAGACGGCTTCAGCGCCCCGAGGAGTGGTCGGCTCTGAGCCGGACTCTGAAGATCGAAGTCCGATAGTGTGCAAGCACTCGGATGCACCTTCATCGATCTCACTGAGAGCGTCCTCGGAGCCTTCTGATATCGTATCCATGTGGTGATGCTGATCCTCTTCGACGTCGTCTTCGTCATCTGGTCCATAGTTGTCGTCTCGGGCGTAGGCAAGGTAGATACTCTCGTCGTCCTCGTTCTCCACCTCCTCGATAAGCATGAGTCCAAGACGTTTCCGGTCCTCTTCCTCTTCCTCCTCCGTCTCCATGTGCTGTGATGAGATGGTGCTGGCCAGCGTGCCAGTGTCGGAGAAAAGAAGAGATTCCGCCTCGGAGACCGATGTGATTGAGGCGGGCCACTCCTCATAGTTCACTAGGCTAGGAGACCGCACACCGATCACGGAAGCAGTGTCGCTCGCATATGTTCGCTGCATGGTCGAAGAATTGGCGAGGTTTGCCTCGGCCTCTCTGGCTTTCTTTCCCTTCCCGATCTTGAGTTTTGACATAAAGCCACGCGACAGGATTTTGCGGGATGGCCGGGCAGAGGAAGAAGAGTCGGTCTCGAAAGAGTGCTGCGAGTTGGTATCGGGATTCGAGCTGGCTACGCTGTCGGCTCGAGACGCGGATGATGATGACCTGGTACGTTGCGACGAGGAAGAAGAGGAAGCGCTTGCTGCCTGGGAGCTTTTCGCCTTCTTGTTCAGGTAGTTGTTCCCCGAGCCTCCACGACCCGATGCACCCTAGACGGTAGATTTAGATCCGGAGGACAGGGGCACACGTATGCGAAAAGCGCACGATGTTGGCCAAACGTTTGGCAGCAGATGCAGCAATGATATCTCGTTCGTAGTTCCTGATCGGACCCTCATACTGTACGACGAGTGCTGCCGTCTTGCTAGACTTCATTCCCAACGCTCGAATGTTACCAGAGCCGCCTCGACCGCTGACAAGTTTCTGGAACGGTTTGCTTAGTTGGTTGGGGGATTGAACTGAACACTCCATACCCTGGAAGAGGATGCGATCACAGTCGGAGCTTCCCTCCCTTTGATCGCGGCCATATCACATTGACTCGGAGGGAGGGGTCCTTCCGGCGCTGTCCTCTTGATGTTTCCTGAGCCGCCACGACCCGTTGAACGCTATGGATCAAAGGTTGACTGATTAGGATACTGCAGATCCTTCAGAGAAAAGCAGTGCAACCACGCACAGAGATCTTCGGTTGCTTCCCTCCAGAGTTTCCGCTGGATCCGCTCTTCGTACTCTCTCCCGTACTAGAGCTTGTCGCCGCGCGAACGAGCGGAGCCTGCGAGGGCATGGTGCATGGAGGGTGGGGGACAGGTCAGAGGACCGGAGGAGCACTCGTGCTCAGCCGGCGAGCACCCCTACATAAGTGTCGCATGTCATTCTCGCGCCCAGCATTCAACGCCAGGTCGGAAGTGAATGTGATGTACGATAGGAAGCGAAAAAAGAAGCGCGTTATCAGGAACCGCCACCACCGTCGTCTTCGAATGGTCGAGGCCTTCGTGCTCCACGACGACACCAAGCAGAAGGTGACCGAGATGCAGTAGACGATCGCCGAACATTGAGCTGAGCTTGATCGAACGGTGCGTAAGCGGGCATGGGAAAGGGAGCGCTGCGCTAGGCACCGATGGGCCTTCGGAACCAAGGAACGTGCCGGGGATCAGCCTGTACAAGCTCAGACGCTGCTGTTGAGAGATAAGCAAGAAGTTCCGACGGCGACCCGCGTTCAGCATGGGACACAGATGATGCACAGGTCCCCAACATAGGTGCTGTCAAAAGAACCATGTTTCGCGCTTTGGGGTGCCACTGATGATGCCTTCTCTTGCCTGGACAGATCGTTGCGTCTGGCCTCCCAGTGCCTGCCATGACATGGCAAAGTGGTGCTCTGCTCGGGAATATGTCTATACCGACGCTGGTGACGCCTGCTCCGAAGTAGCCTGACTCGTAAGAAGAAGACATGCAATGGGCGGGGTAATGAGATAGAATACACAGCTATTATCATATTTCAACGTCGAATCCATGCGCCAGAGACCGAAGTCTCAGTACGCAATCCGAGCCCCAGCCATCCAATGATAGCAGGTCGAGGGAGCCTCCGAAATGTCTGTGACCAACGCATCAGTATCAACATGTGGAAGGCAGAAGGTAATCTGGTCGCACTTGGCGTAAAGCCGGCTCATCGGCAATCCATAGCCAAGCCCCGCTATTGTACCGAGGCCAGATTGCAAGCCTTTGCTTGCGAGTTCTGAGAACAGCGATCCGCCGCTGGTGGAGTCGCCAGCGCCGCCGTGGTGTTGGGCAGCATACGGTCCTCCGCCGGAATCGTCTCCGCCATCCTCTCCGATGGCCCGTCCAGCAGTAGTGAAGGCGTAAGAGAAGATGCGCTCCATGTTGGCAGCCGAGACACCCCCGCCTTGGTCACGGATTCGGATGGAGAGGTAAGGTGCCCCAACCGGGCGAGCAGGTGTGGGTGGCTCGGGCGAGGGCGAGATTGTCACAAGTACAGGTGACATTGGTGCCGAGGAGTACTCTCCATGCATCTTTCTATGATGCTCCACTGTCGCACGAAAGGAATTCTTGAGCAATTCTGTCATGATGTACTGCAGGTGGACGGGGATATATCTTTGGGAAACCATTTAGCTTCAGTGTTTGAGGATCAGACGAATACCACTCACGCAAAGCTCGCATCCGTGTGCCCGTCCATCTCAATGCGAGGACTGGATCCCATCGTTGCCTCACAAAGGTCCGTTACAAAGGTACCCACAGTTCGGGTAATCTCCGCAGGCGAGCATGTAGTGTGTACGACGCCGAGAAAGTCTTCCATACGACTCTTCTCGTCCAGTGCGCGGGATATGGCAATGTGCTCCTCTGCAAGCAAGCGAACGTTGATTCGGTCGCGAATCGCACCGTCCATGAAATGGGACATGACTACAGGTGTCATGTACTTTGTACTCTCCTTGCATCTGAGACAATATACATCAGCAGTTCTTCGAAGGGCATCGAGTGATTTTAGAGACTCACCCTCGTGCCATGGTCGGGATGTCGTTCGCGTGACTCTCCACAAGCGTCGCAAGGTGCTCGGTGAATTTGGCGTTCTCTTCGATAGTCTTCACCTTGGGTTGGGAGCTCAGCCATAGGAAGCTTTTGCGATACGCGTCGAGAGTGCGTGCGATGTATGGATTCGTGCCGACGATGTAGGGAAGGGATTGTATCGCGTTGACGCGCGAGGCGAGCCGACGGGGCAGCTCACTCTGCACATGTGCAACGGATTGAAGGACGAGGTCCGCGCTGGCTTGGCGTGTGGGGTATGCGAGGAGGTGGGACAGCTTCAAGGGCTTCGGCGGCCTCTGAGCGTATTTCAAAAGCAGCTCAGACAACTCTGGGGATGTCGGCTCAGGCGTCCTGCGAGACAGGACAGCATATTTTCGCTTGTTGAAGTGTCCGAGCGCACGATGCGAGGCCGCAGGAGGTCGGGACAACATGGTGGGACTTGGGGCAAGTGCATCGTTCAGTCGCAAGAAGAAGCACCCACTCAAAACACACTGCTCTCGGAATGTTCACCAGTCCGCAGACACAGGCGGGAGGTGTGCAAAATATAGCCACGCAAGTAATCCCTAATCACAGTTCCAACTACACTAAAAACGAGATGACAGCCGATACGATTGCGATGATGAACTAGTTGTACACTTGATATAATGGCCTAAGAGGAGAAATTGGAGTTAGCATGCGTACATTGTGGCAACCTCATACACAACGACGTACGTGCTGGAGAACTTGGTGCCCTGGCGGACAACCTTCTCAACGGCGTCGAGGAAGTCGCGCTCGGTCGCGACCTTGCGCCGAGAGCGGATGGCGTACATGCCCGCTTCCGTCGCCACCGAGCGAAGCTCGGCACCGGTCGTATTTGGGCAAAGGCGGGCGATGAGATCGAAACGGATGTCGCGTTCTACGCTCATACTGAGGGATGGGTTGGTCAACTCTGGCACCTCGATGCATCAGAAAAAAAAAAAAAAAAGTACCTGCGTGCGTGGATGCGAAGGATGTGTGCGCGGCCCTCGTTATCCGGCAGGGAGAACTCGACCCGTCGGTCAAGACGTCCAGGACGAAGCAGTGCAGGATCCAATGTATCCGGCCTTTGCACGAAGATGAGCACGGAACGGAAGGGACTAAGAACACACGACTGACCTGTTGGTGGCCATCAACACCTTAATGTTCCCTCGTGGGTCGAATCCGTCCAGCTGGTTGATGAGCTCGAGCATCGTCCGCTGCACCTCGTTATCACCACCAGCGCCGTCGTCGAATCGGGCACCGCCGATCGCGTCAACCTCATCAAAGAAGATGATACAGGCCTTCTTGCTCCGTGCCATCTCGAAGAGTTCACGGACCATGCGGGCGCCCTCACCAACGTACTTCTGCACCAGTTCTGACCCGATGACACGGATGAATGTTGCATCTGTGCGGTTGGCCACTGCACGAGCGCATAGTGTTTTACCCGTGCCGGGCGGGCCGAAGAGGAGGATACCTTTCGGAGGGTCGATACCGAGTTTGACGAAACGCTCGGGCTGTGGAGAGTGTAAACAATCGTGCAATTCAAGAACAAGTCGAGACCATACGTGGAGGAGAGGGGTCTCAACGACTTCCCGCAGCTTCTCAATTTGCTCCTTGCATCCTCCTACATCGGAATATGTCACGTCGGGTTTCTCCTCGACTTGCATCATCGTGACGGAGGCGTCGATCTTGGGAGGCAATGGTATCTGGATCTGGTACTTGTTGCGGTCCACACTAAAGTGTAATCAGTGGAGAGTGAGACAAGAGAGCCATACAAACGCACCCAACACGCATGCCCTCTTCGATGTCCGTCGGCGCCACGCGGTCGCTCAGACCAACCACAAACTTGGCGATCTGCTTGATGTTGATGACGTACTGGTCCTGCTCGTCGGCACCCTTCTGGCCCTGAACAGCACCGGGAGCGTTGACAGCCTTCGCGGCCTCTGCCTTTGCTGCGTCCATAGGGATGATCTTGGTGCAGCGGGCAACCTGCAGGGCATGCTCCTCGCCCATACGTTGCCTATCGGCAGCAAGATCCCAGTGGTTGGGCGCCGCAAGACCGGTGTCTGACTCCTTGACACCTGTAGCACGCCGTGAGCAATGAACGTGAGCAGATGCGTGTACTACGACTTGCCGAGCTTCTCGTTGATACGCTTCTGGATATCCTTGATGTCATTGTCTGCTTTCTTGAGTTTTGCGGCGTACGGCCCTTGACCCTAACAATGGAATGAGATCATAGTGTGAAGAAGGGGCAAAGAGGGCGAACATAGGTCTTCAAGATCTGGATGTCGGCGTCGTCGAGAGCTAACAGACACAGCAATGAGCTCTCTGATCTACGAGTGAGTTCTGCTAAAACACTCACCAACAATCTTCTCCTCGTCCGCCCCAGCCTTCGCAGCATCTCCCTTCTTCTCCCCTACAAGTCACGACATTAGGATGCGAGCATGTGCACGTTTGCTGCAGACGAACACTTCTCCCAATCACTAATGGATCAAAGTCAGAACGTAGTTCATATGCGTCCAATGTATTGCCTACGCTTTAGGCGGCATGTTGTATGACGAAATGTGATGCGCGACTACGAAGAAGGAGGAGGGACAGCTATCGAGACGCGTCAGCCTCAAGCGCGCGCGGTACTCGTCCCGTGATCCGCCACACCTTCCGTCATTTCGAGCCGATTGTGGTTGCCGCTGCCGGTCCCCCTCTTCCGCCTTCGTTCCCATTCTCAACTCCCGCCATGGCTGGCGCACTCCCCAACGCGAAGAAGGAACTTTCAAAGATCTCTGATGAGGACCACGAGAGCCGGTTTGGCTCCGTCTATGGCGTCTCTGGCCCCGTCGTGATCGCCGAGAACATGACTGGCGCGGCGATGTACGAGCTGGTGCGCGTTGGGCACAGCGAGCTCGTAGGAGGCAAGTCGCATGTTGATAGAAAGTACGGAGGGTCGCTGACTGAGCTGGCTGCAGAGGTCATCCGGATCGACGCGGACAAAGTAACGATTCAGGTCTATGAGGAGACTTCCGGAGTAACTGTCGGTGATCCTGTGCTGCGGACAGGGAAACCTCTCAGTGTTGAGCTTGGACCTGGTGCGGTGTCTCTCCAAGAATCGGATGATTGACCCCTGACCGACTCGGCTAGGCTTGATGGGTAACATCGTCGACGGAATCCAACGACCATTACGAGTACGTCTCTGATTGACTCCTGTGCAGGCTCACTCAGATTCTCACCCGTGTCTACAGAGCATCCAGGAGATCACAAAGTCCATCTACATCCCCCGCGGCATCAACACTGACGCTCTCGACCGGTCCCTCACCTGGGACTTTACACCCACCGACTTGAAAGTGAGTGGTGTTAGGGGCTATTATAACCTTTTTTCCTGATGGTTTCTAGGTCGGCGACCACGTTTCCGGCGGAGACATCTTCGGCAGCGTGTTTGAGAACTCGCTTGTCGACAAGCACAAGATCATGCTGAACCCCCGTGCACGCGGCACCATCACCAACGTCGTAGAGAAGGGCAGCTACCACGTCGACGTAAGGAGCATATTGTGTTTACTTCAGCAACCCGACTCAATGGTGCTCTGTAGGATGTCGTTCTCGAGACCGAGTTCGAAGGCAAGGTCACCAAGCACACGATGATGCAACTCTGGCCCGTCCGAGCACCCCGCCCGACTGCGGACAAGCTGACTGCGGACTACCCTCTCCTCACAGGCCAGCGTATCCTCGACGCCCTGTTCCCGTGAGACATGGATCTCTTATCCATCGCCGTATCTCGCTAACCGCCGGGGTGTGCTTATCAGGTGTGTCCAGGGTGGTACAACTGCCATCCCGGGTGCGTTCGGCTGCGGTAAGACCGTCATCTCGCAAGCCATCTCCAAGTTTTCGAACAGCGAGATCATCATCTACGTCGGATGTGGTGAGCGCGGTAACGAGGTGTGTGTCGTGAGAACACTGCCTATGCGAGGTTGCTGAATCATGCATAGATGGCTGAGGTCTTGATGGACTTCCCCGAGCTCACCATGGATGTTGGCGATCGTCAAGAGCCGATCATGAAGCGGACCACGCTCGTCGCCAACACATCGAACATGCCCGTCGCTGCCCGTGAGGCCTCGATCTACACCGGTATCACGCTTGCGGAGTACTGGCGAGACCAAGGCACAAACGTCTCCATGATGGCCGATTCGACCTCTCG
The DNA here is from genome assembly GCA_002233555.1 of Limonomyces culmigenus. NCBI lineage: Eukaryota > Fungi > Basidiomycota > Agaricomycetes > Corticiales > Corticiaceae > Limonomyces > Limonomyces culmigenus. The sequence goes on along the minus strand of LCTX01000784.1, from coordinate 29,030 downwards.
TTGGGCCGAGGCGCTTCGTGAAATCTCGGGTCGTCTCGCAGAGATGCCGGCCGACTCTGGCTACCCGGCATACCTGGGCGCCAAGCTTGCCAGCTTCTACGAGCGCGCCGGCAAGGTCACCTGCTTGGGTAACCCCGTTCGCCAGGGCACCGTCTCCATCGTTGGAGCGTGAGTGAACAACGATTGCTCTGATTATTGCAGACCTCTGACTGCAGTTTAGTGTCTCTCCGGCTGGTGGTGACTTCTCTGACCCAGTTACCGGCGCAACGCTCGGTATCGTGCAGGTCTTCTGGGGTCTTGACAAGCGTCTCGCCCAGCGCAAGCACTTCCCCTCCGTCAACTGGAGTCTGTCGTACTCGAAGTACATGAAGGTGCTCGAGCCGCACTATGAGTCGACTGAGCCCGGCTTCATCGACGTCCGGACCAAGGCGAAGGAGATTCTGCAGAAGGAGGAGGACCTGGCGGAGATTGTGCAGCTCGTCGGCAAGTCAGCGCTCGGCGAGAACGACAAGATCACGCTCGAGGTTGCGCGGATGCTCAAGGACGACTTCCTGCAGCAGAACGGCATGAGCGAGTATGACCGCTTCTGTCCGTTCTACAAGACGAGCGGGATGCTCCGGAACTTTGTCGAGTTCCATGAGGCGGCCGTCAAGGCCGTGTCAGGCAGCGACCTCACCTTTGCCAAGATCAAGGACGCCGCGGGCGACCTGATGTTCAAGCTCTCGCAGATGAAGTTCGAGGTTCGTGATTGGATTGGCTGAGAACGGGCGTAAACCCGTCGGCTGACTTGCGCTCTCTTCAGTCACCCTCACAGGGGCAGGAATCAATGAAGAAGAAGCTGGACGCTCTGCAAGGCGAGATCCAGGAGAAGTTCCGCAACCTCTCCGATTGAGGCGAGATCTCATGAAGCCGGCCAGCCGATGGACTGCCGGAATGACCACGGGCAGCCGATCGCGGATGTATGACTGTGTCTGTCTGTTGCCACTCTCTTCTACGCATGACTCAAGGATTATTACGATGCATACTACAATGTTCTCTCAGGCTACTTGAATTCGTGCGTATCGAACGAAAGAGCGTGTTCTCCCATTTGACATCTCTCTGCGCGCGCCTAAACTCTATCATCCCTTCTCTACTGCAAACGCCGACCATCTCAAGACTCACGTCACCGTCTCGGCCGCCGTACGGCCGCCGGCGTGCCCCACAACAACTCATGCCCAAGCCTATATGAAAGGGGCCTACCGCACGGGCGGGCGCTGACCTAGCTTTCTCCCCGCTCGCGATGTTGCTTGCCCTCATCCTGAGCCCCGCGCTCGTGGGCTTGCCCGCAGTCCTTGCCACTCCGTCGCCGGTCACCATCGCACCGACCGCGCAGCGCGTTCAAGGCACAGCGTTCGATTTCATTCCTGCCATTGTCGACAAAGTCTTGGGCTACGGCCACCAGATCGCCCAATGGACGACCGGCAAGAGTGACGCACACCAGGCTGCGGGGATCTCGTTCCCTGGCTGCCACCCGCACCACCCGCATCCCCCGTCTCATGGACCGGTGGTGATTAATAAGACTATCTACGAGGTCCTCAGCAGCGATGCTAAGTGCGTGGCTGACGTTGATCTTCGTGAAGATGCTCTGCTCATTTCCATCAGATTCTCCAAGCTCTTCAAGCTCGTCAACTTGAACAATGCTACCATCGACTTGCTTAACAGCTCCTCTTCCAAGTAAGCCGCCCTGTTCTTGGTCATTGTTCAGTCGTTGACATCACCTCCAGCATCACGTTCTTCGCACCTCCGGACTCGGCTTTTCCTAAACGGCACGACCGCCACCACTCCGACATGGCCTCGATGGACACCGATAGGAGGGACATCTTTGGCATGCCCATGTCGGTTGAAGACCCTTCCGAGTTCCTGTTGGCCAACTTGCTCGAAGAAGTTGACTCGCTCGACGCCCTAGACGAGGACGACGACAAGAAGGAACGTCGACGCAAAATCATCAAGTACATTGTCGGCGCCGTTCTGTCGTATCACGTCATCCCTCAGTCACTCGACGCTGCTACTCTCAGCCAGAACTCTACGCACGCGAGCAACCTGACGCTTCCTGAGGGCTCTCTCGACGGCGAGCCTCTGCGCCTTCGCGTTGGACGTGGCATCTTTACCCCTGCGCTGACCGTCAACGTATTTTCTCGTGTCGTCGGACCGGAGGTCATTGCGTCCAACGGAATTGTTCACATCGTCAGCCTACCGCTCCTCCCCCCACCGGCGATCTTCACCGGGCAATTCGGTGTGCCTTCCGTATTCTCCATCGCCACGTCTGCTCTGCAGCGTGTTGGCCTGACAGACGAGGTGGACTACGGATATGTGCCACCCAGCGACGGCGAGGACAAAGGGTCGATGGTCGGTGCCAATACTGTCACTTTCTTTGCACCGTCGAACCGCGCTTTCCAACGTCTGCCGGTCCGCCTCCGTCTCTTCCTGTTCTCGCCGTTCGGACATAGGGCGCTCAAGAAGCTTCTGCAATACCACATTGTGCCGTCGCATGCGGTTCATTCGGGTACGTTTCATTAGCACTTTTACACGAGCCTCCCAAAGCTTACCTCCATCGCTACCCTCCAGACTACCTCCACAATGCCACGGAGAGTGTCAGCATGGCCCAACTTGGCGATGTTTACTCCATGATCCCTCAGCGTGCCCCGGCTGCCTGGCACCCGAACAACGACCTGGCTATGGACCGTGCGGTAACAGTCGACGCTTCATGCCTGCGCTCTGTTCCTCGTCAGGCCAAATCTGTTGACACTCCAGATGCATCAGACTGGCCTGGCCGCCGCCGTCCGTCGCCTCCCAAAGTCGAGTACAACGTCACGGTCGTTGTTCCGACCCTCCTCACGAACCACACACATACCATCGTGGTCACCAAGTACGCGGCCCATGAGGGAGGCCCCCGCTTCCCCCGCCCGCCGGTCCCCGGCTCGTCGCGTACCCAGATCACTGTCAGCGGCGGTCGCGTTGCTCTTGCAGACCTTCCCGCTCGGAATGGTGCCGTGCATGTCGTCGACAATCTGCTGAACCCACTTCGTCGTGACCATGGCCACAAGCACCATGGCCATGGACACAAGCACCACGACCACATCGACGCCGAGTTTGAGGCTTTCACGGTGGAGTCAGACGAGTGGGAGGATTGGGAGGAGTGGCTGCCCCAGTGGGCTGACGGGGCCTGAAAGTTCAATTTGTTAGTTGTGAGGCTGCACCATGTATCATTAGGGTCTTTAATCGATGCAGTTCACTATTCCAAGTGCCCGAATTCACGTCCAGTTTCAATCGGTGTTGATTTAGTGGAGTCATGCCCTCCTCGTTTGGCTCCATAAGCTGCGCCGAGTGCGTGCTTCGAGACCAGTCGACGGTGAGATTTAGTCCGCCGATGGACGTCCCATGATTCTCCCTCGTCTATCATTACTGGCCGATCGGGATCCATGGTACAGGCCGGGCACACGAGCTTACGCCGCACGCGCAAGACCTCCCCGGGGCTGAAGAAGAATCAAGTGAGCCTCATGAAATTAGGGTGGCCCGCGCATAAACATACTTGACAGGTTTGCCAGTGTCAGTAAGGAGCTCTGCCGCTCGAGTTGACAGAGATGTGGGCTTGGGCAAAGGCATTTCAGCAAGGAAGTCTATCACATCTGAGCGGCTGAGATAGTGCTTAGGGGACGCGGTGGGCTGACCTTGTAGGATGGACTCCGCGGGTGCTTGCACATTCTTGATCCAACTTTCGTCAACCTCTGCAAATGTCTCAGCAACCATGAAACAAACATCTGACCGCAATCGCCCTCACCTGTTGCATCCAGCAAGTAGGTCGGGATGACGTCGCGTGCACAAGCCTCTCTTTCTGCCGCATTTGCTGCATGGACAACCGGAAGGAGCTTGTTCTTGAGCCACGAAACCTGGCGCTTCGCGTACTGCCGAGTAGCCACCTTCATTGACTCGACACCTTCATCAAAGAGGCTCTTGGCGGCTTTGGTCGTCCGGTCAGATGCAAGGTAGGGCCCAAACTCGCGAAAGCCTAGGGGTTGTTCAGTGTGCAGTCTTATAAGTGAGTGATTCAGTCTGTTTCACCGATTGATTGGTAGATACCGAGTGTATAGTCCACGGATGAATCATTGACATCCGACGGGACAGATGCATGCCTATTTTGGGCAAGGCTGTAAAGATCCTCGACTTCCTTCATCAATCCTTGCTAGAGGTCATGGGTGAGACAGAAGGGCAAAGTTAAGTGAAGGTGGATCAGTACCTGTATCATGTCGTCCACTCGAGCGTCCAGACGAGGATTCAAGACAGCTCTTTCGGCGTATAGCCAGTAGCACAAAGTCTGATATCTAAGGTGTGAGTGATCAGAATCCCAGATCAAACAACGATGACAGCTTTCCTCACCGAGGACGAACAGCTAGGACGCTTTGCTCAGCGATGATGTCGCTGTTCTTTCGTCCATTCTCTTTGATGATGACTAGACTTCGCAGAACTTTCCGAGAGTCTCTCCAATGCCACCGCGATGCAACTTCAGGATCAAGAGCAGTCAGCAATCGATATAGTTTCATGAGCGTGTCTGCATCGTCCGCGGTGGAAGGAGTCAAGTCGGGAATGGTGTCATAGATCGTTCGTAGATCTTCGGGAAGCTCGTTCAATGTAGCCGAGAGCTCGGGTGAAGGTAATGCAAAAGACTTTTTGATCGGCGCCATGGTGGTTGTAAGGCGGTCGGGGAAGAGCAAGTGCTGCATCCAATACGCTGTGCCTCCTACGACGATGGGAAGTAGTCCTCTGGAGTGTGTTTCCTTTATCTGTAAGACGTCAGATATACTTACACGATATGCTGCCGTAGGAGATAAACCGTACCCACCGCTTGGACAGCGTCGCTCACCCATTCCCCAACTACGTACTGCTCTCCAGGCAACTTGAAGTCCATAAGGAGATGCTCGACGCCGTGACGCTCGCTCATAGGCATCTTATTCGTGATTACGTCCATTCCCTTGTAGACCTGCATTGAGTCTGCGTTGATAATGCGAGCTCCTCGCCACGAGTGGGCTGTTGACCCAGGCCTGGTCGCTGCTGTACGAGCCAGGCCAAGCGCCAGCTCAACCGCCAGTTTGGACTTGCCCACGCCCGTGGTTCCACATATGGCAACAAGGGGCAGCATAGGTTGATCTGTAAGACTTGTGGTGCTCATTTCAAAGCGAGAGTATCCATGAACGTGGTACAAGAAGAGTCAAGGGACCAGGGTGTGAAATGTGGGCGTCATTCATTAGGGTATAGCAGCAGCAACAAGCACAAGGACATGGGTCATGAATGGAGACTAGTATCAATAATAATATCCGCGGTGTGATGATGGGTGAGCCTGGTGCCTAGGAATATAGGCATTAAGTGCACTGTTAGGTGCGGTAGACATGTCACTCACTGTGGATGGTGGTGACCCCAGTTCACCCATTTACGCATTCTGCAGAGCATCGAGCAACATGAGTGCTTGACCTGGTAGTGGTCCTATATGTCATCAGCACTAAGCTTAAGCAGAATCCAAGGGCAGCTCACTTCGGCGTGTCGGCATCGGTGGCGGCGGCCCTCGGAACGATGGCTGTGAGAACAGTATTTCATCTTTCCTTGTTTCGTATGGCCACATCGGTCGTAGACTCTGATTCGTCTGGTACACATGTCTTTCTTATATCAAGTCAGAGAAGGAGGAAACTGTCGTGCAAGGTGAGGTGTCGTAAGGGAGAAGGCGAAGGAGAGCGTGTGCTTCGCCGACGCTGTGCGCCCATCGCTGTTTACATCACGAGCCGGCGTGTCGGCAGCAACGCCTTCGAGTCACGACAGCCATGTAACTCCATACGGTACAGACAAGTCCGAGGTCCACAAAGATGATCTGAAGGATTGTCAGGCCTCTGCAACCACAGCAGGCAGCAGCAGGCAAGCATGGTGGAAGGTGGTGGCTGTGTCGCGTCTCTTGACCATGGCCAACACCACCGTCCGCGGCGCGACCTCGATTCATGGTCAAAATCCTCAAGTTCGTGGCAACGTCTATCATAAGCACTAGACTGATATTGTCTGCAGTACTTGGTGGAAACGGTCATCCGTAATCGGATATACGAGGCACCATTTTGGAAGGAGCATTGCTTCGCTCTTACGGGTATGCTTCAACATTCTCATGTATACATGGAAACTGACACGACTATCCACTTAGCTGAAAGCCTGATCGACCAGGCTATCGATATCAAGTCTATTGGAGGAGTGTACGGCAACCAGCGCCCGACGCACTTTCTCTGCCTCCTGCTGAAGCTGCTCCAGATTCAGCCGGAGAAGGAGATTCTGGTCGAGTATCTACAGGCTGAGGAGTTCAAGTATGTCACAGCCTTTGATACCTTGCTCCCCGTGATATCTTACCTGGCGTCTACAGATACTTGCGGGCACTGGCAGCATTATACGTGCGGATGACCTTCCGGGCAGCGGAGGTCTACGAGATCCTCGAACCCCTGCTCAAGGATTTTCGGAAGATCCGTCTCCGCGACATGGGTACGTCAAGTTGCCTTTCAGGTGCTACCATCCTAATGCTCACTCTTTGCCAGGAGGATACCAACTGACATTCATGGACGAGTTCGTCGACCAATTGCTCACAGAAGAGCGAGTCTGCGACATCATTCTGCCTCGAATCCAGAAGCGTTCTATCCTGGAGGAGAACGGAGAGCTTGGTCCCCGCAAGAGTATGCTCTTGGATGCTATGGAGGGCAAGGAACGCGACCGTAGTCGCAGTCGCAGCCGCTCTGGCAGTCACAGCCGGGCCGGTAGCCCCCACAGCCCCAGGGGCGGCAGCCCCAATTCTCGGACGCCTTCGCCCGCAGGCTCGCGTTACGTGTCGCGGTCTCGCTCCCGGTCCAAATCACCCGCTGGCTCTCGTTATGTTTCACGGAGCCGGTCGGCTTCACCAGCTGCCTCCTTCCGGTCCAAGAGCCGAAGCGTATCACCAGACAGGATGGAGACGGAGCAATAGCAGTTTGTGGCTCATGAGTGATAGCATTATTGTGCAATATACGAGAGAGTGAAGTGATATACCAGAAACTACTTGCGCGCGACGTTGTGACCAGTGAGAGATTGGAGTGATTTGGCTTGCTCGGCCATGTACTGCGGCAGGGCAACAGGCGGCTTCGCCTGAGCGACGCGTGAAAGATACCCCCGGTTCGTCCACTTGGTGTACCAAACTAAGGAAAGTTATGTCAGCAAATAGAGAAGCCAATGCCTCACAGACATAACAGCGTACCGATATCCTTCTTGACAGTCGGCGCTGCTGACACTCGGTCAGTGCGGCCCTTCAGGCAATCCTTAAGAGCAAGGTCGTTGTAGTAGCGGCACACCACTGAGCCGCCGACATCCTCTATGGCGCGGATGGCACTCTGGGATGCTCGGGAAGGAGTGATATAGATCTTCGACTTGAGTGAGGACGCGTGCTGTAGCGTTCGTTATCAGCCTCATAGTACAAGCAAGAGATAGGTGGAGCACATACGTCTCCCAGCAGCTTCACACCATCATGGGCGTCATGAATGCAGCCACTGAGGAGGAGCTCTCGTGCAGTGATAGGATTCTCCGGGGAGGACGTAAGCCGACCCATGTCAATCCAGTGTTGCAAGCGATCCAAGTTGAGAGGTGCCCATGTCTTGCCATTCCTGAGGACCAGTGAGCTCAGGGCTACCACGCACGCAAGCCGAAGGGAACACACTGGTTGAAGAACCCGCGCTTTGGGATGAGCTTCACGAGCGGGGTCTGCCCTCCCTCGAACTGTAGACGCGGCTTGCCATTCCCAGCGCGTGCTTTCTGGCCCTTGTGACCACGTCCAGACGTCTTTCCCAACCCCGAACGCCGTCCACGACCAACACGTTTTTGCTGGCGAGCGTGGCTTGTGATGAGTCACACGATGCGCTTCAGGCGTGACGCTATATTCTCACCGAGTGTTGAGAGCCAACTGCAGGTGAGAGGTTGAACAGGCCGACTTTGGACCCAGCTGCTCGCAACGGGACAGACATGACGGACAAGAAGAGAAGCGGGACGCGGTCACGTGAGTAGAGGTCACCATCAAGTCGAGCCTCGAGGGCATGTCAGTCATGGAAGGCTATCAAGAAACCCTTGTGTTTTACGCCGAGGATACTATATTAATGACACAGCGCATGTCATACAGTCAAGAGGTATGATATCAAAGTTGGACCACGGGCATGCAATATCACATCGCCTCTGCGCCGTCCGTTTGGAGAATCTTGGTCGATTTCCGTCGCGTTCTAGTGGACCGGGAAGAGGGTTGGGAAGCAGAGACCGACATTGACTCTCGAGTGGTCCGTCGTGGTCGAGAGGATTTGGTAGGCGCTGGTGCTGAGACCGAGCTCAACACAGGCAGCGCGTCGTCGTCAACGACGGGTGCCGGGGCTCCTGTCAATAAGATGTTGCGGGCTGGCAGCCGAATCTTGAGCGAAGACGAAGGTGTAGTCTTCAAAGCATCGACAGGAGATCGGCGCATGGGAGAGACCCGGATAGTAGGCGAGGATCCGGGCTCCATCTTTGGCCGATGTAAGTTGCCGTTTGCTGATGGTCTTGGAGGCGTGGCCGGAGTCGCCGGGGTCGCCGCAGCCATCACCCTTGTTTCTATCTTGTGGGGCTGAGCTGCAGGTATAATAATGACCGAGCTTGAGAGCACAGCCTCTTCATCCGGTATCTTCGGTGGTGCCGCCTGAGCTGGCGGACGGGACTGCGTCTTGCGAGGTGCGGTGGACCGAGTCGATGCAATGTGGTGGGAAGGCCCCGCGATTGGCTGAGGTTGTGGCTCATTTCCTTGGGGAGCGAAACGACTGGTCGAGTCCTAAGATATGGTTGGTCATTGACACTCGGAATGGCCAGGTGATGGACTTACAGGTGATGTCATTTGGGCTGGCGTCGCCGATCGAGTCGCAGCAGCTTCGGTGAGAGGTCCAGTGTAAATGCTGCGCGAGGATTGACTTGATGTTGAAGGTGGGGTAGGCTCAGTCTGAGCTCGCATCGTGTGCACACCAAGCTTCAAATCGCAAAGCAGCTGATTCAGACAGATGAGAAATGGTTCTGCTGGGATTCAGTAGGAGTAACCAACCTGAGCAACTCGCAACTCGTCGCGATACTGGCTGCCCGCCGGCTTGGCAGGTGGAGTAGCGCCTTCATCCTCTGCGTCTGAGCTGAGAGATGTGAGTGAAGACACCGTAGACATAGCATCGTCATGCCTGCATAGATGGTATCAGCTTCAACCGGTTGTATCCATTGAACATACGGACTCGTCAACTCGATTCCCGGCTAGTTTGCTCCAAAAGTCAAGGATGACGACCCGTTCAGGCACTCTGTACCTCCGTCCGTTGATGACCACATCGTCGGTCTCCGGACGCTTGACAGCCGGTGTGGATGATCCCGAGTCGACGATCTCAAGGTTGCCGTTGTATTTCTGGCCGGGTCTTATGATCTCGACGGTAGGGTTGTTCAGCCTCGGTGCTCGTGTCTTGGGCTGTAAAAGCCAGAGATCAGAGAAGATAACGCATAGGCACAGCTGATGATCACTAACCAGCACATGGTCCGCGTGTGCAGGACACATCCACTTCTTGCCGAAGCTGGGCAGACTGACCATCGGCGGGTCCAGGCAGTCAAAATGCCAATGCAGATCACAGTAGTCGCATGAGGCGAGAGCCCGGCCAGGATCGCCCACTGCTGTTCTAACGCTAGCCGAACGGCGTGGTCGTTTGGACTCCGATGGCTCGTGGGTTCCACTTGGGAGAGCTGATTGGCTACATTGAAAACAGACGATTGCCACGCCGTTGCGGTCTCGTAATCGATACGGGTCGCGCTCTTCGGGCAGCCCATGTCGACTAAGTCTCTTTTTAGAGCGAGTGTTATCAAAAACGGGATGCGCTTACTCAAGACGGCCGTGTCGAACCTCGGAGTTGTCGATGTAGAAGCCACGTGCATCGGTATTAACTAGACAAGAAGTGAGGCTCTAACTGGACAAGGTTTAGACATAGAGCTCACCATCCTTGAAGTAGGTTCTGACGTCTTCCGGCAATTGAAACTCGATGGGAGGAATCGAGTTCAAGTGCTGAATGAGTGGGCCGAACAGTCCACGTGGCGCTCGGCCTGACACTCCCTGTTTGACGATTAGGGTCTGAGCATGAAGGAGAATGGACCACCGGGACGTACCTTGGCTGTGGTACAGCACGGACAGAACCAGTCCCCCTCAGATACATCCGCTGGATCGGCAGGTGGGTTCAAACACATCAGATGGAACGCACGTGGACAGCTATCGCAGTACACCAACCCTCCGCCGGATGCGACGGTGCGACACGAAGAGCAGTGGTCTTCATTGGACTGTGCAGATGTCGAGTAAGGACAGTGGCTGATGAAGAACGTTCGACTGGCGCACCATGCGTGGGTTTGGGCTGTCGAACAGCGATACCGAGATCGTGACTGGCTCGTCCTTGACTTTTACCACGCCCATCGGCTCCTTCCCCTTGGCCTTGGTTCGTTTGGGCCTCTTCGAAGAGTGAGTGGCCCCGTTCTCAACAGGAGTGCTCGTGTCGGTGACAGCGGATGAAGCCGGAAGCGGCTCGGATACGCCGGCTGAGGTAGATACGGCCATAGCGATGGGGTTGGCAGTTAGGTTCTCGTCCAAGTAGATAGGTGGACTCCTAGAGGCCGACACAGAGCTCAAAGCTGGCTGGTAAGCTTTCCTGTGGTCGGCAAAGTTGGTCGTTCGGGCAGAGGTTCGTTCGTCGAAAGGAACGGGACAAGGACAAGTAGGACAGTCAGCAAACACAACGATAGGGTAGCACGCATTGAGACTCACGCCTTCTCTGTCCGAGCTCGTTTACGGCGTGGCTCTTCCATGACCACCGGAACGATCGTTCCTCCTGGTGTTGGCCAGCCGGTGTAAGTTGACCCAGGATCCGAGGTGGGAAGGTAGGAAACGGAGACTGTCGGCCTTTTGAACGCAGCTTGTTGAACAGATGCAAGCAAAGGAGGTCCGGGCAGGATTTCAGTCGCGAGGGAAGGGTCCCCTTCCAAGTGCGGCGGCTGGACCACAGGTACGCCGGGCAGCATGTAGGCGGGCACACTAGCAACAGACGCCATGTTGACGCAGGTTTGTCTGCAGCACCTGCCCAAGGAGGAGGGGGTATGCGGGAGGGAGGGAGGGCGAGCAGAACGCGATGAACGTTGAGATGAAGGGCGAGAGGCTGTTAGAGAGTACCTCGACGCTATCATCGTCGAGGCTCTCGACAATGTCAACACACACACGAGCTCTCTTCACTACTAAGATATGGTTTATTGGTGTTACATCACAGACACAGACAGCGTCGGAATTTTCCGTCGCAATCGCCTGCTCCACGCCCGGAATTCATCTGATCCTTCATATCCGTGTCCCAAACGATGTGGATGGTACGTTCAGCAAGCACAGGTCGTGCTTGAGCTATCTGTATAGTGGCTCCCTGTCGGCGGGTCTAATAACAGGACAACAAGACATACTTACAAGGTTATTATTGACGACACCAAAACACAAAGACAATACCAACAGTGCGAAGGAAGGATTCCAGCTTATGCCATCGAACAGAGTTGTGTGACGACTCGCAGCATTCTAGAAGGGCCAGACTGAAGGAGAGGGACAGAAGGTGGTGTTCTGTATGATAAACGTGACACAAGAGGATGGCCGAACTCTACTAGTACCAGCTTTGTAGGCGGGAGAGGCGGGATCGTAGTACCCTGCGACAGTATTCCTCACATGCAAGTCGAAACCGAGTGCTTCAGCATCAGGTGCTAATCACCAGAAATGGGTAGCTGAGCAAAGCGACGCAGTATTTGGTGGTGAGAGAAAGGAACAGACATGGCGATCAACAGCTCTTCTCTTCACTACCCACAACGACGAAGCTCCGTACGCTTGATATAACATCCCCCATGATGACGACAGACATGATTATCTGTTCAGTCGGCCGGTTCGGAATCCACTCTAAATGAAAGCGACTAGATATGGCGCAGCAGTTTGCACACTCTTCCTCTGCCCTTTCCCATTCGCCGTCGCCGTCCGCCTTTCGTTCCTTCACCATGTCTAGCACACCAGGATCTCGTCGTCCGTCCGTACCAGGATCGCGTCGTCCGTCCGGCATCGCACGTGCTGCCCGGCTGGGATCCATTGATCCTACCCGGTTGGTGCCTATGGATAAATTGACCGCTATTGGTGGCTCGGTGCGGGAGTTCTTAGACGATGAGGGAACCGCACATTCATCGGCACATTCTAGGGTGACTTCAATGTGGTGTTCATCGGAGCCGGGAACATCATGTTCGGTGCGTTCTTTCATTGACGTATCTGAAGCTGTTTTTTGCTCATATCATGTCTACCTAGGCTCTGACGAGGGCCCGTGGAATCACTCCTTCCGATTTGAGCACAAGCTCGGTCCTCGTCTCAAGGTCACTGCTCTCATAGATCCTGCCATCGATCGTGCGCATGCAGTCCTTAGGATGAAATGTGAATCTTTCGTCAAGTCTGCCTATGAGGACACAGCAGGTACGACAATATGATGCTCATGAGACAACGTTCATGATACTTAACCAGCCATGTCTAGTCTTCAGGAACTTCGACGAGTACACGGCCGCCCAGGCCAACAACTCTCGCCCACCGAATGCTTTCCTGATTGGCTCTCCTCCCATGTTCCGCGGTACCACCAAGTCTGGTATGTCGCAGTATTCATTACGTCTGCTATCATCCATGTCTAACCCATGCTCTAGGTCGCGATATCGAGATGCAGATTATGAAACGCTTCCCTGGAGTCCCGATGTTCGTCGAGAAGCCCGTGGCCACTGGTCCTGACGACGAGATCGCCGAGGCCTACAAGGTCGCCAAAGAGATCTCTGACACCCGCACAATCTGCTCTGTGGGGTACGTTTCAGTCTCGAGCATTCACGCCCTAACTGATCACTGGTACATCCACAGCTACATGCTCCGCTATCTCAAAGCTGTGCAGATGATGAAGCAAATTCTTATCGACGAGGACCTTCAGGTCATGTCCACCGTCGCTCGCTATGCCTGTGCATATGAGGCCATCGCGAAGCCTGACTGGTGGGACAAATCTAAGAGGTAGCGTGAACGTGATATATTGTCTGTGTTATCTGACCTCATTCCAGTGCTGGCCCTGTCGTCGAGCAGGGAACGCACTTCTGTGACTTGTCCCGGTATTTCGGAGGTGACGTCGATCTAGAGGTGAAATATCTAATCGTACACCGAGCCATCAAGACTAATGTATTCTTGACGCAGACCGTCTCGGCGCATTCCTTGGAGTGGTACGAGAAGGCAGGCAAGCTATCCAAGGTCCCTATCGACGAGTCGAAGATTTCGGAGGAGAATCGCATCCCCCGTGTCACCGCCGCCACCTGGAAGTATGAGAACGGTGCTGTCGGCAGCTTCACGCACGTGGCTGGTCTACAGGGCACCAACTACAGCTGCGAGCTTGAAGTGTTTGCTGACGGCCACTCGCTCAAGTACGCATCTTTCCACAACAACGTTGACCTCATGAACTTATGCATCTCGGCAGGCTCGTCAACCCATACGTGCAGCCTACTCTTTACGTTCGCAGGCCTGGGAACGACAACGAGGAGGTCTTCACATTCCCTGACGACGATCCATTCTTCTCCGAAGTGTCGAACTGGATCGACGTCGTCGAGGACATCGAGGAGGACCCTGAGGCGTCGCAGATTTTGAGCTCGTATGAGGATGCATGCAAGACATACGAGCTGACATGGGCAATCCGTCGGGCAAGTGAGAGCTCGAAGAAGAAGAAGACCAACAACGCGTAAGTGTCGATCGACCGGAATACAATGTACAATGAATTATGTGATATGTCAACGGCGATGAACATGGCTGAAGGATCGAACCTCAATCTTTTGGCTCCCCTTCCCTCTTCTTCGAGTCAGGCATCACGAGGGCGTCATCGGCCTGTATCTCTTCCCTCTTGCGCTTCTGCTCGGAGATTTGAGCTGACGTCTTGGCCCGCTTTGCCTTCTTATCCCACTCTTGCTGCAGATGTTCCTTGAGTTTCGGAATCGTCTTGAAGGTCTGGTCGCAGACGAAGCAGCTGAGGCCTTCTTTCAAAAGAGGGTCATACTGTGTTGCCTTAAGCGCAGCCTTCTGTCATTTCATGGCATCAATAGATGACCACACGGCACCTCCTAGTCGAGTAACGTACTTGACAGAAGAACGATTCGTCGGCTTCGAACCAAGAGAGGACATCGTCCATGTGTAGGAAAAATCCTGAGATGCGCATAAGTATGCAGAGAGGGAGTTGATGACTTCACATAAAGACCGACCCAACTTTGGATGGAAGCTATTGTAGTGCTTCTTGTGCTTCATAGTCGGGGAAATCAAGTCTGCAGACATGACGTGCAAGTGAACATGCCTGACTTTTAGTGAGACTGCTTCAAGCTTCGCGGTTATTTGATGACTCACTCCATTGACGGAACAGCATGGAAGCCTAGTGAGAAGCATCATTAGTAGAGTATTTACGCCTTGTAGCTGTAGCTCCTACCCATCCAAACCGGCCACTTGAATCCGTAATGTGTGATCATCTCCTTCTCGATAGACTCTTTAACCTGATGTTCTGTTCGTTAGAGTGTCTGGCGGTATTTTGAGCTTACAAACACACCTTGAGGGCGTCCGAATGCAGAGCTAGCAACAAGGCTTTCGCTTGGGATCTGTCAGTCTTGAGCAGTACGCGCAAGTTGCTCATTTGAGGTGCCTTCAAGGGTTCCGGCAGCGAGTCGACGTCAACCACACCCTCAGCAAGATTGGAAGGGGGAAGAACGCGAGGCAGAACGAGAAAATGAAACTTGGCTTTCGGGTATGCATCAAAGATGGTCAGGGAGGTCGAGGTATGCGAGAACAGAATAGACGCAGGCAAGCTCGTCAAGTCCATCTTCAGAGCATAGCTCTTGAGAGCCGAAAGGTTGGCCATCTCTCAGGGGTTGAGAAGGGATCCTATTACGTTGAAAGAGCGAGTATATTATGTAGCGTCCTCCCACAATCGCGGCGTGCTGACGGTGGAAGAGGTCAAGCGCAGGGAACGTGTGGCGCTGCGCCGGACCGACCATCATTGTCTTTTACCCATGTCGACGACTGAGCTCGGTCGCCGCATCCGCGTCCTGCTGGGAGAACCCCAGGCCGGCTCCAGTAGCCTCGAATCTGTACTTTCCAATGTGGACATGCTCACAAATGAATGGCGTGGTATCGAGAGCAATCCCCGACTCCCTGCGTTGCAGGCCGACCTGCAAGCCATCCACAGCGACATCATTGCTCGCTTCGACAACCTTCGACAGACAGAGCTCTTTCTAGCTATTCTAAACCGACTTTCCCCGATCATGCCCTCGTCCTCTATCATATCCGATTGGTTTGACATTTGCCTCCGTCCTGCTCTGCGCAACCCAGAGTTGTCGTTGGTCGCTATGCGGCACGCGAGAGACATCGTCATCAGTGCACTACATAATGTCGTGGATCAGTATTCAAAGATCGTGTCAGACTTCCGACGACGACTGCTGGATCTTTATCTCCGCGACGTCTTCAACGAGGGTTCGGGAGAGGATGTCCTCGAATGGGCAGAGATGGATCAGAAAGAACGCGACGTGAAGACAACGTGGAAGTCGAATCTGGAGGAAATTATTCTCACCCATGGCTCTGAACGTCCTGCGGTGAGCAAACTCATCCGCCAACCTCCTCAGGATAATCGTAAAGCTCACCCCATAGGACCTTTTGGAAGAAGTGAACGATGACTACATTCGGAAACCCCACCATCGACTTCAGCTTCTATCGCTTTTGAATGTCTACACTTCCAGGCCGTCATTCTCCTCTGAGGTCGCGTTGATCCTGGCATCTCATTCCGTCCTCAAAACGCTCTTGCTGTCGCTTCAGCTGGACAACTCGTCGACAGCGTGTACTTTTAGCGTCACAATCCTTGTCAAGGTGCTTCCGATGTTTGCAATGCACGCGGGGGACTTGCTCAAGGACATGGTTCCTCGCATGCTGGCTGTCTTGGCTCGCATTATGTGTTTCAAGACAAGGGTCTCGTCTTCTCAACACGATGAAGGAGAAGAGACAGGAAGCTTCGAGTGGGAAGACCCTGTTCAGGGTGGCGAAACCAAAAACGTCGAGGATGCTCATCTCGAGGCTCGGACTGACTTGGGTTGGAAAAAACTGGAGAGGAGCTTTGAAGATTCTTCGTCCCCTTCGCCTCACAAACTATTCACCCTTCTGTATTATCTCTATCCGTGCAACGTCATCAGATTTCTACGCTCTCCAGTCCTCTATCTCGAGGCGCATGAAGTTGCTAGCCCTTATGCCGTGGGATGGAGCGAAGCCCTTGACGAAGCGCTGATCAAGAATAAGAGTGAGGTCAGTTCTGTGGCCTGAGGCCTGTGTCTAGCGGAAAAAAAGAAACTTACTCGGCTCAGCCTTTGATACAAGGGCATCTCATGCATCCCTCACTCATCTGGGCGGACGCCGACGAGGAACTGGTGAGCGAAGGCCGATGGACTCGATATGATATATCTCGTATCATTGGAGAGTGCACGATGCTCGACGCCCGTCATTCCCGTCTCGCTGCGCAGCACCGACGGCTTGGCGAGTCTGCACTTGCCGCTCCTGAGGAGATCGTCACGCCCAGAATGCAGACTCTCACCATGGACGACATCAGCAAGAAGAAACCGGTTGTCTCTGTCAAAGACATGCTGTCGATGTCGTTGTTGCTGCGCTCCTCGACGGACGTGGAGATCGTGGGACTGGTCGACGCGACGTCCACCGAAAAACGCCGATCACTTTCGCTCCCTATCGACCATCAGATGTACGAGGTCGGCAACAGCATCAGCGACACCAACGCTCGTCGCATCGCCGAAGTGCTTGCGAATCTACAACGCGAAGTTATCCTGCTCCGCAACGAACTCAACCTCGAGTTGTGGCTCAACCGAGAAAACGTGAAGCATATCGGAAGGCTTTACCAGGAACACAACCTCTCTCACAATGCAATGGTAGAACGTCAGGCTCTTGTATGTTCGACTGGTTCTCCGTAGGCATCTTTGGCTGATATCATCCCTGGCAGCACAATCGACTCCGTCAGTACAAGAGCACTGTTGCGACGCTGCAAAGAAACTTTGCCAGTCACGAAAAATCCGCTTCGAACGCTCAGGAGAAGTATCTAAAGTGGAACCAAGACCTACAACTCAAGCTCCAGGTGAGGCGAGAAGAGACGCGCAAGTTTGACAGCCAGACATCGTCTTTGCGATCTGAGAATGGGGATCTAAAGGTCAGGGGGATGGCGCATCTCGTAGGGTGCATAGCTGACGAGGACAAATATGCAGGCCAAGCTCGAAGCACAGGGGAAGTTGCTAGAGTTAGCGACGAATAGAGTGTTCATCCTTGAGACGCAGATCAAGGAGACGGCGCACAAGGTCGACCGGTTACATGAATACGAACGTCGCATCACCCAGCTCACCGCAACACAACTTCTATGGTATGCTTTCAGTATGGAACACATTGTCATCTCTTGCTCATCGTCTTTTCATGTAGGGATAGTGACGTTCAGAAACTCAAAGACCAAAAGGTGGAAATGGACGCGCTGGTTAGCTCGTACAAGAGCATGCAGCTGCAGCTTCATAGCTACGAGCATTCGCAAAATCAGCTCGTGAAGCAATTCAGGTAATCTCACCTGTCTTTTTGCTTCACACTCGCCACAAGATTCTCATCTTCCTCGTCAGCGCTTCGCAACAGCGTGTACGAGAGCTAGAGATCACGCAGGCGGCGGCACCAGCACAGACACGATCAAGCCTCAACTGGGCAACTGCTGCCAATCTTGCGAGCGCTGCTGCAGAGCGAGAGAAGGTGGAAATAGACAACCGAGCACTTCGAGAACGAGCAGAGGACTTGCAAGACGAAGTCGAGCTACTCCGAGCAGAGCTGGAGATAGCCAAAGCGCAATCTACGCGTCCCACACCCAAGGACGATGATTGATGGGATACGTATGTTCTCGCACGACAATGTACACTATTATCTATGTGCTTGATGTCTGGCAGCCTATGTCATTGCAGGGATCATCGGAGGTAGAAAGCAATGGAACAATGGAGAAGGAGACGGTCACGTGCGTGAGGATGCCCTTTCGTCACGAACTTTCTGGAAGCTTCGTCTTTCACCGCCGCCCGACTTTATAAGATGCCCGACCTTCCGCGCCGATTTTCTTTGCTGATCCAGCATCCTCCTCGCCCACCCTCTTCCCTTCCCTCCCTCACCCACCCTCACCAAAACTATGGCCACCGAGTCGTTCGGCTTCCAGGCTGAGATCTCTCAGCTCTTGGATCTTATCATCAGTGCGTGTCTGCCACGCGCCGAGACGCGTCGCATCGCGCTGACTTTACGCGTCCAGACACTTTCTACTCGAACAAGGAGATCTTCCTTCGCGAGCTCATCTCCAACGGCTCCGATGCGCTCGACAAGATCCGTTACGCGTCGTTGACGGACCCGTCGGTCCTCGACGAGGAGAAGGAGCTCTTCATCCGCATTACCCCGGACAAGGAGAACAAGACCCTCTCCATCCGTGACACCGGTGTCGGCATGACCAAGGCTGACATGGTCAACAACCTCGGCACGATCGCCAAGTCTGGCACCAAGGTGCGCCGTCGACTTTGCTGTTCGCGCCTACATCTGCTAATGCACGTTTCGTGCTCGTTTTGCAGGGCTTCATGGAGGCGCTCAGCTCGGGTGCCGACATCTCCATGATTGGGCAGTTCGGCGTCGGCTTCTACTCGGCCTACCTCGTCGCCGACCGCGTCCAGGTCATCTCGAAGCACAACGACGATGAGCAGTACATCTGGGAGTCGTCCGCCGGCGGCACGTTCACCATCACCCCCGACACTGTCAACCCGCCGCTCGGCCGTGGTACCGAGATCCGTCTCCACCTGAAGGAGGACCAGATCGAGTACATCGAGGAGAAGAAGATCAAGGAGATCGTCAAGAAGCACTCCGAGTTCATCTCCTACCCGATCCAGCTCGTCGTCACCAAGGAGGTCGAGAAGGTTCGTGGCCATCATCGACCCTTCTGTTAACGATATTGACGACGCCGATTATCCAGGAGGTCGAGGACGAGGAGGAGGCCGAGGAGGACTCCGACAAGCCCAAGATCGAGGAGGTCGAGGACGAGGACGACAAGAAGGACAAGAAGACCAAGAAGGTCAAGGAGTCCGTTCAGGAGAACGACGTCCTCAACAAGACCAAGCCGATCTGGACCCGCAACCCCGGCGACATCACCGCTGATGAGTACGGCGCCTTCTACAAGTCGCTCACCAACGACTGGGAGGAGCACCTCGCCGTCAAGCACTTCTCCGTCGAGGGTCAGCTCGAGTTCAAGGCTATCCTCTACATCCCGAAACGGTATGCTACCCTTCCGTCCTTCTCACTCGTCGATGTGACTGACTTGATTCCCCCCCTTCAGCGCGCCGTTCGACCTCTTCGAGCAGAAGAAGAAGCGCAACAACATCAAGCTCTACGTTCGCCGCGTTTTCATCATGGACGACTGCGAGGACCTCATCCCCGAGTACCTCAACTTCGTCAAGGGCATCGTCGACTCGGAGGACCTCCCGCTCAACATCTCGCGTGAGACGCTCCAGCAGAACAAGATTCTCAAGGTCATCCGCAAGAACCTCGTCAAGAAGTGCATGGACCTCTTCGCCGAGATCGCCGAGGACAAGGACAACTTCGCCAAGTTCTACGAGTCGTTCGGCAAGAACATCAAGCTCGGTGTCCACGAGGACGCGCAGAACCGCTCCAAGCTTGCCGAGTACCTCCGCTTCTTCTCGACCAAGTCGACCGAGGAGCAGACCTCGCTTGGTGGTACGTTTCTCGTCGTCCGTTTTGTGTTTTGCCTCATGATCGCTGACTTGATACCACAGACTACATCACTCGCATGCCGGAGGTCCAGAAGTCGATTTACTTCCTCACTGGCGAGTCGCTGTCCGCCGTCAAGGAGTCGCCGTTCCTCGAGGCCCTGAAGAAGAAGGGCTTCGAGGTTCTCCTCCTCATTGACCCGATCGACGAATACGCTATCACGCAGCTCAAGGAGTTCGACGGCAAGAAGCTCATCTGCGTCTCGAAGGAGGGCCTCGAGCTCGAGGAGTCCGACGAGGAGAAGGCCGCGCGCGAGGCTGACGAGACCGCGTTCTCCGAGCTTTGCTCGACCGTCAAGGAGTCCCTCGGTGACAAGGTCGAGAAGGTCGTCGTCTCGACCCGCATCACCGACTCGCCCTGCGTGCTTGTCACCGGCCAGTACGGCTGGTCCGCCAACATGGTTCGTAACTTCTGTCTCCCCACGCTCACTCACACACGTACTCATACGATTCATTGTTTGTGTAGGAGCGTATCATGAAGGCGCAGGCTCTTCGTGACTCGTCGATGTCGTCGTACATGGCGTCGAAGAAGACGCTCGAGCTCAACCCGAACAACGGTATCGTCAAGGAGCTCAAGAAGAAGATCGCCGAGGACAAGGCCGACAAGTCTGTCCGCGACCTCACCTACCTCCTGTTCGAGACCGCGCTCCTGACCTCGGGCTTCACCCTCGACGACCCGACCAACTTCGCCAAGCGCATCCACCGCATGATCTCGCTCGGCCTTGACGTTGACGAGGACGAGGAGGAGACCCCGGCCACCACGTCGTCCGAGACGCCCGCAGCGGAGCCCGCCACCGCGTCCGCCATGGAGGAGATCGACTAGACGGTCTCTGCGTCGCTCTCTTTCGCTTCCATCTTGTCGTCGACCTAGGTCTGCCTGCTCGTGCATGTTTCAGAACAAAAGAACATCCTTGTAATTAGTATCATCGCAATGCATCTTTTTCTTCGCATCATCTGTTTCGAGTTCCGGGTTCCGCAAGCAGCGGTGTGGCCGCCGGGCTCCACAGCAGTTTGCTGCGGCCTTGCGTGGCGCATGACGTGCCCTTCTCCATCCTGACTTGAGCGCGCAGTCTCTGAAGCGGCTGCGTACATAAGACTCTGCTTTGTCCGCGATGGTCGCTGTTTCCGGGTCCCCGCCCACCTTCGGCTCTCTGTCTACCATATCTGTAGGTAAGACGTTCAGTGGTCCTTGCAACCCCAGCTGACGGGCTCCGACTACTCCCAGAACGAATCCATGGTCGAGATCAAGCAGGCAGAACTCGTCCAGTCTTCGGCTTCGGACACGGACTCGAACGAGAGTCACCGCTATAGGCTCATATACTCAAAGTCCAAGACATACATACACCCGACGGCTTATGCACGCGATAACAATCCTGGATTCGCTGCGCTCGTGAAGCGGGTGCGTTGCACACGATTAGGAGTGTGACCAAGCAGCTCACCATGAATATTAGGATGCCACCAACCCCACATACCTCCTCGCGTGGATACCGGAGACCCTGCTCGACTCTCGTGGTCAATCCGAGTGGGAAAACTGGACGAAAGTAGAGGAGCACCCGGTCCTCGACGAAGAGGACAAGGGTGAGCATCTTCAGACAGTGCCTTTCCCACTCACTCATTGACGAGCACAGACGTTGTCATGGTCGATCTCCCTGTCGGCCCCGAGTCATACGCGTTCTCGGTGCCTCTAACATCCATCTACTCCCTGATCGTCAACCCACCCACCATCTCATCCTGGTGTCAGTACCCACTCAGTGACCGCTCCGCTTGCCCATCTAACGTTGCTTTGCTCAGATGGCTCGGTTGCGATAAACCTTATTGGCGGCTCCACATTACCCACGCTCTACTTCCACGACGACGAGTCCCGGTCGTTCATGTCCACCTCCCGTTCGGATACGGTCGAATCCACTTCAGAGCCTTCCTATCCTCCCACGCAACGCACCGGTGCAGCCACCTGGGGCGGTGAAGATCTGCTGAACCGCCTCCGTTTGTACACTGCCATCCTTCGTTCCGCACTTCAGCCGGCAAGTGAACGAGCTCATCCGAATTGTAAAT
Organism: Limonomyces culmigenus; assembly: GCA_002233555.1. Classification (NCBI taxonomy): domain Eukaryota; kingdom Fungi; phylum Basidiomycota; class Agaricomycetes; order Corticiales; family Corticiaceae; genus Limonomyces; species Limonomyces culmigenus. Next base: position 6,998 of record LCTX01000784.1, on the reverse strand, counting down.
GCTGACCAGGTGAAAACAGACGCTGTATCTACTTGATCCGTCCCGTGCAGACATCGAGACACACAGTATGCAAATGTTCGACGACGACGCGGTCGATGCGATCATGGCGCAGTCCCAGTACAGCAACTCCTTCTCCCCGGTACCCAACCATCGTCGTCCGAGACCTCTTTCCACAGAGACAACTTCCACGAAAGATGCATCCAAGACTTCTCCGTCCAAGGCAGGCCCGCGTTCTCCCAATCATTACTCTCAGCGATCATCTGTCTTGCACCAGTCTATGCCGCCGGCAGGCTCCATGGGCTCTATCCTGCCGTCTCAAGCACGTCTCTCCTTGCTTCAGTCCTTCTCCTCCATCACCCGCGCCACCCGGCATGCTGCACAATCGGTCCTCTCTCACCCACTCGCCAAACCCATTGTGCCTCACTTACCCGACCCCGTGCGCACATTCGTGAATGCACCGGGTGAGTGGTCAAGTTGGGTCGAGGCCGGTGGTGTCGGCGAGTTCGAGAGCGCTCGGGTGTACCTGGCACGCTGGGCTCGCGTTGTTGCAGAGGAAGGAGAGCGCTCGCGCCGTCACGATGCGCAGGCTGTACCTTCGGGCGAAGGAGCGGAGGAGTCAAGCCTTGGGGTATTTGAGCTCTTGCATTCGACGAGCAAGAACCTGCCGGCCCCGAAGAGCTCACGCGATCCACGTCGACCGGTGAACGAGCTTGATTGGGACAAGTGGTTCGGGCTGGCACAGGACGAGAAAGGCAAAGGCAAGGCGGTGGATGGGCGGCCCTCAGTACGGGCGGAGGAGATGAGGCACGAGGTGTTCCGCAGGGGCATCGCACCGCAAGGCACGCTGCGAAAGCGACTGTGGCCTTTGGTTCTCGGCGTGTCGGAGTGGGATGCCACTACGGAGGAGCGCGACAGGTCGTGGGCTGAGAAGAGGTAGGCTGCACGTCATGGTCGTGTTGAGCAGCCACTCACTCTGTCCTGCAGGAGAACATATCTGGAGCTCAAGAGCCAGTGGTGCGGGGTCAAGGAGGTGTTTGAGCGTCCTGACATTGTCGAAGAAAGACATCGTATTGATGTTGACTGTCGGCGGACGGACCGCAGTCAATCGCTCTTCGCATCTACCAACGATTCACCTCAGTCAACATCTGCCACGGATGACTCTGGGGCAGAGGTAGACGCTAAGCGCTACTCTGTCATGTCGCCCAACGAAGACGACATCGGAGCTCAATCGCCCAGCAACGAGCACATCGAGCGCCTGGCAGCTATCCTTCTCACGTACAACTTCTACGAGAAGGAGCTTGGTGAGCTCATCGTGCTCCCTGCTGCGCGTAAAACGTTGAACTGACCTCGAAGGAACGGAAGGCTATGTTCAAGGCATGTCCGACCTGTGCGCACCCATCTACGTCGTGATGGGAGGGGACGAGGTGACGACATTCTGGTGCTTCGTCGAGGTCATGAACCGGATGAAACGCAACTTCCTGCGTGATCAGAGCGGCATGAAGCAACAGCTCATGACACTGCAACAACTGATTGGGGTCATGGACCCCGAGCTCTACCGGCATCTGGGTAAGTGCATTTGGGGGAGTCGCTGTGTCACGCTGACTGATGGTATGCAGAGAAACATGACGGCCTCAACTTGTTCTTCTGCTTCCGGTCGGTCATCACAGTGTCTTTCATTCACCTTAATTAACGATCGTTTTTCAGTTGGGTTCTCATTGCGTTCAAGCGCGAATTCGCGTTCCACGATGTGCTCCGGCTGTGGGAGGTGCTGTGGACGAATTACTACAGTAAAGAGTTCATCCTGTTCGTCGCACTCGCCGTTCTGGAGTCTCACCGCGACGTCATACTGCGTTACCTGGTTGAGGTATGTGTCTTCAAAGGATGTCTTCTCAGGACCAATCTTCGCTGACACCACTCTTCCCAGTTTGACGAGATCCTCAAGTACTGCAATGATCTCAGCATGACGATCGAGCTTGACACCACCCTGGCTCAGGCCGAAGTACTCTTCCTTTCCTTTGCTCAGCTGGCTGCCGACATCGACCGGCGTGAAGCCGAGGCCAAGTCTCAGACAGGGCTCCGCCAAAGGAAGGGCACATTGGAGCCATCTAATCAGGAGGAGTCGGCGCAGAGCACAGCGGTCGCTACACCGAAACCCCCACAGTTGAGTGAGGAGCTAAGGCGTCTTCTTCTTTCATGATTACCATACACGACTGTCTCCCATCAGAACCTACTTGAATGTACTTTTATCTCTGCCTCTCTGTGTCGCATTTGCAGGCCGCTGGACAGTGGTGCTCTGTTTCGTGGTTCCTCTACAGCAAGACTGAGCAAAATGACTGCCCCAGAGAGACTCGAACTCTCGACCTTCTGATGACCGTGGTTAACAGTCAGACGCTCTAACCAACTGAGCCATGGGGCATGTGCTGTCTATAGCAATGCTGCCATGAGAATCCCAATGCCAAGCTGTTTGTAGCCTACACAATTCTGGAATCACAATCGATCACTGAGTTGACGACGCTATGAACACCTTCATATACTCTACCAGCTTGTCAACCTGCTCCTCCGTGACCGCGTTGTACAGCGAGACACGGATGCCTCCAACAGAACTGTACAATGTTCGTGAGTGCGAGCAGTATACATGGAATGAGGAGTAACTATACCGGTGACCGTTGATGGCCTTCATGCCTTCCTTACCAGCACCTTCGACAAAGCGGCTGTTCGCAGTCTCGTCGCCGAGAACGTCAAAGGTGACGTTCATCCAGCTCCGGCCACTCTGTTTAACCTTGATGCGGAAGACCCCCGCCTTTTCGCCCTCCTCAAGAGCCGCATACACCTTTACCTGCTTGCGGCCGTTGAGCTGTCCGTAGTACTCCATGCCGCCCTGCGCGGCCATCCGCTCGAGAACAAGCCCGGCGATATAGATCGGCAGCACGCTCGGTGTGTTGTACATGCTCTTTGAATCGTGCAGAACATTGTAAGCCATCGTGATTGGCACAGGTGCGGCACCGAGCTTGGCGGCGGCGTCGACGTCGACGATGCAGTCCTTTCGGACGATGACTATGGTTAGCCCGGCAGGGCCAAGATTCTTCTGCGCACCAGCGTAGATGATCGCGTGATCGGCGAGGCGGGGGATAGGTCGAGACATGAACGAAGAGGAATGATCTCCGACTAAAGGCAGGAGCTGCTTGTTCTCGCCCTTGAGTTTGTCTAGGATAGCATACGGGAGGGCACCTGAGGAGGCTTCGTCCGTGTCGAACTGAACACCATCCACCGTCTCGTTTTCGCAGTAATAAATGAGTGCGGGATCCGAGGAGAGTGTGAAATCTGCGTGGGGTGGGATGGAATCGAAGGACTTGCCATCCACAGAATGCTTTCGTGCATCAACCACGACGTTGACGTTCCCTCCACCCAAGCGGCGGGCTTCTTCTGCAGCCTTCTTGCTCCAGGATCCGGTAAGAATGTAGTCGAGATGTCTCTCCGAGTCTGGGAGATCCGGGTGCAACAGCCGGTGCCGGGCGAGCATGTTGAGTACGACGGCAGAGAACTGGCCTGTCCCCCCGCCCTGGGTGAAGAGGATGCTGTGAGTTTCCGGAACAGATAGCTGTGTCCGTATCTGATGCTCTACACCGGCGAGGAACGCGGTGAACTCTTTGGACCGGTGCGAGATCTCTGCGATGCCTATCCCGGTGCCGTTGAAGTCGATGAGGCCCTTGGTGGCCTGCTCGAGCACGGGTAACGGCAGGGCCGAAGGACCAGCTCCAAAGTTGATGATACGAGATTCACCGTTAGACATGGTGGCAAAAGGTAAGACGGCTTGAGATCGCTCGGAGTCATGATGATGAGGGGATGGCGAGCGGGAAGAAGGATGGGCGCTAAACGTGACCATGACCGTGATGACCAGCTACCACATGATCGTACTTTCTTTCTTGCGTCGAGAGCATCGGTCCCATTCAAAGTACTGGATGAGAAACGTCCTCTAACATCAAGTGGTGCATGTTCGGTCATCCCAGTATCTAAGGTTGCTTTCAACGTCGGTGTTACAAGTACTTGCACGCTTACAGGGACCGATTACAAACAACGGTAAAACATACTACCACGGATCCAAGTTCGACCATCGGTCGACAGGATTATAGTAATCCTTGAGACCATTCGCTTGGTCCAGCAGCATGAGAGGGGCAGTCTTATACTTATCCAGGATCTGCTTCAGAACGTCTCGCGGAATCTCCTCATCGACGGGATCGGTGTCTCGGTTGTGGCCGGCCCACAACGTTTTCGCCCACGGCTGCGGGAAAAGGTGGGGTGCAGTATCGAATAGCTTCAGGACGGCAGGGAAAGATTTGCGAAGGAACAAAACCCGAGGCAACCTGTCTGACCTCTCGTACTCGCTGCTGAGGACGAATTTGAAGAGGCCCTCCAGTTCAAGTGTGTTGAGGCGGCCCATACAATTGGCGAAGGTGCTATCGATGGCGAGCTGCAAGAGGAGGTCGAGTAGACGCATGGGAGCTTCTTCCTTGGACCGGTGACAAGTGAAAGCGTAATCACGGGCGATCTTGCAAATACGTTGCGCGTCTGCGCCGTTCCGTTCACTACAAATGCCGGCTATCACATCCACCAGCTCTACTCACCTCCATAACCTCCATGATCCCAGCCGATTACGTTCACATTCGAGGCAGTGTACAGCGCTTCGACAGCATGCGTGAGAATATCAAGCGTCATGAGATGAGCCCATTTTGTGACCGCATGGATCAATGGTGTAAGGCGGGACCCATGAATGTAGCCTGGCTGAACACTCTTGATGGACTGGACAGTGAAAAGCAGAAGCTTGAAAAACGTCTTATCACTAGGCTCTGGACGACCCTCCAGCGATGCTAATGACTTCACACACAGGTGAAAGAGGTTGGATCTGCCCTGTGGGGAGAAGCGCGGGAGAATGCTGGCGTAGGATTTGCTTCCCCCTTCACTGTCCGACTCTAACGGAGTTGGTCCCATGATCTGAGTGATGGTGGTCCAGCATACCACAATCGGGTCGGGATAAGTACTGTGGCTGAAATGATCGACAAGGCATCCGATGATTTTCTCCCAAATGTCTAGGGACCGTGTTGCACGCAGTGTCGTCATCAGACTACCAACATGGGCGCTGGTGTAAGAACCGCTATCAGGATCAGTGGCCTGCATTGCTCGAGGATCAGAGGCGCGGATCAATTGAGTATCGGCGGTGCGGATCGCTTGGAGGTCAATCTCGCTCCACGAATGCGGGTCTTCAGAATTGACATGATGTAACGGAGAGCGAGGCATTCTTGTTTGTCCCCTACGGTTGGGCTTCCAGTGGCGCAGGTGCTCGGAGGTGTATGCAAGTAGCGTTCTCATGAACTCCGACAAGGGCGACTTGTATGGACAGGTCTTACGAACGAGAGGAAGGAATGTCACGACAACCCCGAGCACCAGGCACAATCCACCCACCGCGGATATGACTCCAGCCAAAGCGTGGTTGACCTGCCAGAGAAAGACAAACAGCCCGGCCATGAAGAGAACGAGCGCGACCTGGAGCAGGACAGGAAGCATGGTCAGTATCAGTGGCATGTTCCACGATTGAAAGTGAGTATAGCGGTAGTGGCGGAGCGCTACAGCGTCGCGCTCGGGAGTGACCTCGGTCCATTTGATGTATGTTCGTATCCATTGTTTCAGCAAAATCCCAAGCAGAGCCGTAACAAGGCTGATGATAAGACTGAGGAACCAGCAGACGTTGACTTGAACATCTCCGGATTGAACGACGAAGCCATCCGAGGGCCCAAACGCCGGAGCAGACGAGTTTGCAAGCTGAGTAGAGATCTGCCTGAGCAGTGCGACCGACGTCTGGGTGTAGTCCTCTTGAAGGGCCGTATACGATTCAATCACAAATGCGGTCACCACGGCCGAAAAAAGACCAGCCTGTATGATGTATGGTTCAGTAAGAATGTGTTAGGTGTTTCAAGCACGGCGTGAGGACGTACAAACACCAAGATAGTATCGATTTCCTCTCGATAGTCTCTGATCATGTTGTCGTCTCGGACTCGAAGCTGGTCGTAGACGACGCGCCATGCGTCGGGATCAACCACTGGATCGAGAAGACCGCCGTCTTTACCACGGAGCTGTCCGGTTTCAGTCCAGTTCCACTACCCGAGATGGTCAAACTTCGTCGTGAAACATGATCGATCGACTAACATCATGGTTCTCGAAAGCTTGCGGATCCGCTGGTATGATTGGTACCGGGAAAGTCGGTCCCATATCATACTCTTCATCCGGGAAAGCCGGTCCCGTGTCGCGCTCTTCATCGCTGTTAGGAGGTTCCTCGTCTACGAGCAAGCGAGTATGTTCGTTCGCCTGGCAGGTTTACATGTCACTAAGAGGAGTCGTGCCGCACGGTAGCCGTACCTCCTGCTGCTCTGGTATGTTCGCCCAGCCCGAGCGGAGAGTGGGCAACTCCAGACTTGCGCCTCTACGAGGTGGCATAGCATCTTCAGCCCGAAAAGGTCCCTACGTGGCGTTCAGCTCGATGGATCGGTGACACCCAGACCGTCCATGCTTACGGGCTCCGTCATCGCAGACATCTTGCGGGCATCTAGGATACTCGTCCTCGCCATGGTGGACGCGGATTGTGGAAGAGAGCAGGGAGGGCACGATGTCTACCCGCTGCCCTGCCACTCTTACGTCCACTCCTGCGACCGCATGCCAGGGAGCATGCCGTTCGGTCTGGTGTAACGCGCCGCGCGCATTGGGGCGTCCATCCACCGGCATGCCGTAATTGTGGCCGAGAACGATGTTGTGCTGCGCTATGTCTGAGAGAGCGGTCTCCCAAAGCGGCAACGTCGATCTGGAACTGCATCAAAGACACGCGCCTTCAGGTCCACATATGCTGACGCGCACAGTACGCTTTGCTAGTACCAGCATCGGCCACCTGACACCATGCAGCCGTAAGCAGTCCAGATTCCATCCCGTCTCGCACGTCGAGATGAGCAGCGGCA
>LCTX01000783.1:22422-33970 GCA_002233555.1 Limonomyces culmigenus | reverse complement strand
GTTGGCGGCGGTCAGCGTGAGTGACGAGAAGACGTGGTTTGGAACCAAGGGGATAATGAGGTGCCTCCGAGAACATACGTTGTCTTCAAACGCGAGTCGGACATATGCTTGTCATTGTTTCGATGGAGTCATCGTCGGCGGGGCGGGAGCGGAGGGCAACAACGTACCAAAGTGCGAATGTACTCACCCTACCGTACGAAACTGAATACATGGGACCGCCCGCCTGAGAATGGAAGCCTGTGAAAGACCGGTCAGAAGATGTGCGACAGAAATGGCGGACAACGGAAAGGTCAGTTGGTGATGCATGTTTGAGTATGGCTCATCGAATAATCGTCGCCGACTCAGGTTGGATAGGTATCGATCATATGGAATGGGCCGCAGAGAGCAAGACTTACGAGGCGGGCAGGTGGTGGGCGGAGGAAGAAGAGCGGCGAAGAAAAATGTTGGCGCGCATCTCTCCTTCCCACCACGTCCACCTGCCTCCCTCCCTCGACCACCGTAAGTATCTCCTACTGCACAACGCTCTACATGACGAAAACAAGTTCATCCATTCTTTGAATGCTCCGCCGAGGCCCTGCTTTGCTCCATCCATCCCCTCGGGGATTGTGCTGCTCGTCCCGTCTTGGGGCGGGTGTGCCGGACGGCGAGGCAGTGGTGCGGCGTGGGCCTTGAAAACAACGGCTTCTCTGATTTCTTCTCTGTTTATGAATCGCGTGGACTGTGCAGCAGGTTGCTGACTACCTTCCTTTCAGGTTCCTCAACGTCCACTTGGTTCGTGTGTTTCGATACTAGCCATTGTCCTCCTCGTGTCCATCTCTATTTAGTTTTTTGTTGTATACTACATCCGTTCAAATCCAAGCCAACATTCCATCCTATAAAGCAAAGATCATAGCACTCGGGGGGTATCAGGGCGGGGTATCCATTCAGTACCCGTCGACGATCCCGTCCGCGAGCTGCCGGAGCTGGCGCTCCGTGCTCGCGTCCTGCTCGTCCACGAGGTCCTTGATCAGCGCCATCGTGCCCTCGAGCGAGCGCCGGCGTGTGCTCGGCGACGTCTTGGTCGTGCCGAGGCTCGCCTGCCGGCGGTGCCCGCGCGGACCCGGCCCGAGCGCGGGCGACGACGGCGTCGCGGGCGAGCCCGGCGTGACGGGCGAGACGGACGACGCGGTCGAGCTCCCGCGCGCGAGCTCCTCGAGCCGGTCGCTCAGCGGGCCCGCGGCCAGCGCGCCGGCGTCGCCGTCGTGCGGCGTCGCGGGATGCGAGGCCTGCGACTGCGAGATCATGTGCTTTGCCTCCTCCGACTCGGGGTCGACGAGGTCCGGCGGCAGCCGCTCGTTCTCGATATCCGAGCGCCGCCTACAGGGCCCCCGTCAGTGGTGCACGACGGGGAAGGAAAGGGCAGGTCACGCACGCGTCGTCGAACCCGGCGATCGCGTCCTTGATGCCTTCCGTGCCGAGCGCGAGTGTGCCGTACGGCAGCTTGGCCGAGCCAGAAACGGTCTTGAGCTCGCTCACACGCTCGCTCTCCTCGCGCAGGAGCGCGAACACACGGGACATGCGGCCGACGGCCATGATCTTGTTCTTGATTGCCTTGCGGCGCGCCGCGCTCTCCTCTGCGCCCACGGCCGGCTCAGCCGCCGCAAGCGGCGCGGGCTCGTCCTCCTCTTCGAGCTCCTCTTTCGTGCAGCAGTTGAGCACGGCGACGAGCATGTCTGCGACTGCGCGGGCGTGAGTGGCTGCGTGGCGCTGTCGGTGCCTGGCACGCACTCTTCTCGCAGACGAACGGCATGCTCCACGTGAACACGTCCATGAAGTTCGGCAGCCTACATCGACATAATCAGCCGAGCCCGCGCCGGAACCGTCGCACGTACCAGTACGGGTGCGGCGACGAGTTGAACTGGCGAATGTTGAACACGTTGCTCTCATACTTGATGACCGCCGCCTTGTTGTTGTACACGTCCAGGTAGTTCGGCGCGCTGAAGATGGTCATCACGCTCGGGAAGCCCGTCGAGCGCGTGCGTTTGTACATCCGGTACCCGCTATCCTGCGCTTCGTGCGCACGCACGACCGACAGCAGGTTGTTCCGGTCCAGGAACTGGCACACCGCGTTGTATCTGCCCGGCCGTCGTTAGCTGTGTTGGAAGATGCATGCGCAGACGGGGTGGCGCACGTGTAAAAGTACGAGCACCCGCGCACGTGGTTGTGCACGAAGCTCTCCGCCGTGGTCTCCTCCCCAAAGTTCTCGATCGGGTCGGACCACAGCATGTCGCACATGAGCCCGTGCGTCGGCGGTTCGCGGAAGCGGTCGAGCTGCGGGGCGTCGGTGAGCGGCGGGCAGGGTGCGCTGGCGCACGTACGGCACGGATGTCGTCGAGCGTGTTCAGCTCGGGCGAGAGCCCGCCGTGAATGCAGAGGAACTGCTTGTTGATCGTCGCTGCGAGGGGCAGGGTGCAGAACGAATCCATGCACGCGTCGTATATTCGCTCCGAGTACTTGTGCTTGCCTGCGCCCGGCATCAGTATCTGCATGGGAGACGAGAGATGCGCCCACATTCGAGCTTGAAGGTAAAGTAGTCTGTCAGGTGGCGGCACTCGTGGTTGCCACGGAGAAGAAAGAGGGTGTTCGGATACCAGATCTTCAGCGCCCAGAGGTAGAAAACGCACTGCGGGGACATATTTTAGTCAAGGATGACACTGTGCATAAGAGTTGTGTACCTCGAGGCCGAAGTACCCGCGATCTACGTAGTCTCCGAGGAAGAGGTACCCGGTCGCTGCGGGGTTACCGCCGATCTCGAAGAGTTTCATGAGGTCAAACTGGATATTTGTGTGATTAAGTTGAAGAGGGACATAAAGTGAGCTCGTACGTATTGGCCATGGATGTCGCCGCACACTAGATCAAGGCTCTGGATGAGTAACGGGCAAGGTCACAAGAGCACGTATGAGTGGACGCACCAGTGATCGGCGCGCTGAGCTCGAGCAGATTTGGCTCTGCGCGGATGACCTCAGTACCCTTCTCGAGGATGTAGAGTGCCTGGTCCTCCGTCAGCCGGCCCTCGCGGTAGAAGTGGTTCTTAAGGAAGGCAATGTCGGGCTTTGACGGGTCCTCGCGCGAGAAGAACTGCTCGTCAGTCGGGACCTGCATAGCGGGTGCTTGTACCTGTGTGATAGATAACTATTAGTGGCCATCGCGGCACTTGAGGAAGAGTAAGAGACGGACATCCTTGACCACGCGCTCTTGGGTGCTGACGGCAGTGCCGTCTTCGAGAAAGTGCTGGGTAAAGTCGATCTCCGGCACAGGCGCGCGCTCGGTCATCTGGTTGATAGCGCGCTGGAGTTGTTCATGCTTTCCGGCCGACATGGCGGGGTGCGGCAAGAGGTCGTGGCCATGCCCCGGAGCAGAAGGTCGCTGATCACCGTCGCGCCTAAATTACTGCATTCCTCTCTTACCTTCTCACACTCGTCTTTTAGCCTCGCGATGGTACTCGACGCTCCTGGATCGTCCACTGCGATCTGTCGACGCTTATGCAGAGTCATAGTTGCTCTTCAAGAATCCCGACCTTGATGCCCCGCCGCCGCGCCCAAACAACTTGCGCCAGCTGTTGAAGGACATGTTCCTGCCCGCGGGCTACCCAGACTCTGTGTCGCCTGGTGTGTGGTCTGCTATTGCTCAGATATGAGACTCAAACTTGGCCTTGTAAGACTATACGAGGTACCAGGTCTACAACGCTCTCCAGGCCTTCTGCAGTTCGTTAGCAGGTCTGCTTGCCTCAAGAGCCGTCCTTGAAGGTGAGCAATAGCTGGTCGTACGTTGGCTTGTCATGATACGAAATGTGTCTTCAGGGTTTGGCGTTGGCGATGCGTCCGCGTCGGCCACGAACGCCATACTGGTCAACGTGCTGCAAGACGTGTGCAGCCGCGTGACAAGTGCGTGCTCCCATCCTGGATTCTGGTCACCATTACCAACATCACTCCAGCCATCTTTGGCGCCTACGTCTTCGGCACGTCGCTCTTCCCCGAGGCCAAGACATATCGACTCCTCGCGGACGTACTGAACGACTTTGCCATGGCGCTCGACGTGCTCTCGCCGTACTTCAATAGCCTGAACAACCTGCCAGACATGCCGGCGAACATTGGAACCGTGCTTCGCGTTGCGGCGCTGTGCGTCAGCAGCTGTGCACGTGCGCTATGCGGTATGGCAGCGGGCGGCTCAAAAGCGGCGATTACTCTTCACTTCACACATGGGCTGGGAGGCACCGCCGATGTGGGTGACCTGAATGCAAAGGACGGGAGCAAAGAGACTGTTCTTGCGTTGATCGGTGTCTTGGTGCGTAGCCACTCTTGTCTTGGGGATTGATTTGGGCTCATTATCAATACCACAGTTCGGCTCTGTGCTAGTCCCTCGTCTGACCACCACCACATCCACCTACATCGCGCTAGGTCTGCTGCTGTTCGGCCACCTATACGCCAACTACCAAGCCGTGTGTGGTATCCGCATACGCTCCCTCAATCGACAACGAGTTGCCCTGCTATGGCAGATGTACAAGTTCCATTCGAAAGCACAGAAGCGGACCGTAGTCGAGCTGGACAGCACCGAGCTGGCAGAGCAGGAGCGCATCCTATGTCGTGCCGACGATATCTACGACGTCTCGACCTCGCGCACGCTCGTCCGCTGCACCTTCGTCGCCTCACCGCACGACCTGCTCAACTGCTGCCGGCTCCCGCCTTCGCTCATCGGTGACGAGGTCGTGATCCGGCCACCAAAGGTTGAGGACCTCGCGACCGTCTTCGGCGCGGAGAACTACATCGTGTGGTACCCATACCCGGACACGCGGAGCATGCGCCCGCCACGCGAACTCTTCATCACCATGTTCTCGGGCTACACCCCGCGCGACATGCTCAAGGCGTGGGTCGCCGCGACGCAGTGCGCGTCGTCCATGCACCACACCGCGCGGCCGTGGACGGTCGACCTGCGTCTGGCGGCGGCGGAGACCGCGCAGCGCCGGGTGTCTGCGCGTTTCGAGCACTTTGTGGAGTCGCTCGAGCGCAGCGGCTGGGACGTCACGGGCGGGATGTTGTATCCCGGAACGCCTGTGCCTGTCGATGTCTATACGTTCGACCCGAGCGACGACGAGACGGACGATGGCTCCGAGCTAACGTATAAATGATACCCTTTTTGTGTGTACTTGCACTTGCAATGTGTGCGAGGAGGAACACCTGCAAATTGGTGCAGAGCAGTCCGGAACGACGCCTATGCCATCACTTGTCCTCTCACGCTCAAGGGCCCCAGATCATGACAGCAGCTACGACAGTTGGGAGTATACGACCCTGGCTGTATTCACTGCGACGGTGTGATCTCGCGGAAGCCTTGTCGAGGACTCTCAACAAGTCGCCTGGCATTGAGCAAGCAGGCAGCTGTCACATCACCCAGAGATGCGCGCGAAGCTGAGGCCCGCATTGAGAGAGGTGCGTTGTATCGCTGCCGGTGATCCCGACAGCTGAATCGCCGGGAGACAGGGTCGCTGATGCTGCCGGCAGCTGCTGAAACCGTGGCCTGATGAAAGAGCATGGTTGAGAACCTCTCGTCGCGCGCTCAGCTACCATTCGTCGGCTCCGCGCCCGACAACAAAGCCAGGGCGTTCTAGTGGCCCGAAGCACTGCTGCTCATGGTGACATACACTACCGACGGCCCCGCCGGTTCGACGCCTGATGCAGCCCGCGATGACATACACACGAACATCACTCCTGCGCGCGCGACAGCGTGCTCCGCTTCTCGTGCTAGAACCCCTCGACGCGGACGCGGACGTCCCTCGGATAAGTCCTGGGCCGTCTACGGCGTCGGCGCGCCCCCGCACAGCGCGCGCCGCTTGCGGCCGGAACGTCGCACGCGTGCTCTGGCGGAGGCCCTTGGCACACTAGGCTCCGCGCCCGCCGGCCGCGGTGGATGTATACATGCATACTACCGAGGCCGAGTGCCCTAGACGAGCCGGTCGGCGGCCAAGACGGTCGAGCCGGATGCATGCGCGCAATGATCTGCGTCCGGCCTCGACCGCTTGGGCGATCTTCACGGCCCGGGCCGATTCCCCGCGCACTCGCACCGACGTCGCCCCGCAGACCCTGTGCGGGGGATCTCCGCGACGCGAGCTGGTTCGTTCCGCGCCCCGCCCAGCGCAGACAGACGACCCGCCGAGTCTTCCCACCCCTGCCCCCCACGCGAAGCTGTGGGGCGGAAATATATGCGCACTCGCTCTCGGCACCGGCGCCCCCTTCCATTCATCCCACAACCCGATGCGCTCGCCTCTGGCCGGCATCCGGTCCACGTGCGGCGCTGGCGAGACCCCCGCAGGGGTAAACGATGTTTCGGGGGATGTGCGTGCCTTTTCCGTATCCGCTCCACGGCACGGATCCGTGCCTCCTCTTCTCTTCCAGATGCCAGGTCGAACCATAGGCACAACACACGTCAGTGCGGGGCCGCCCCTCACATCTGTTTCTTTCTCTCATGGCTACGTCGTCGACGACGTACGCCGTCGGAGTCGGCCGTGGAGTGCACTGGCCGTGGGCATGGCGCGATGCGGGAGCGCGTATCGTTGTGCGGTCCACACGCTGCACGTCCCTGCACATGCCTCGCATGCCTTCTATTCTGTGCGATCGGACCTTTTTCTCTCAAGATGTGCGGGGAAGGATCAGTCTACTTTTGTTCCCGCTGCGAACCCCGTGCGGCACAATGCCAACATCTTTACGTACAAATTACCAGGATCCGACAAGCTCGAGCCAATTACCGCATACCGGCACGGCAGAAGTGCAGCCGGTGGTCCCTGCAAAGTGACTTCGAAGGCTGCGCCCCCGAATCCTTGGCCGTGATTGTGCTGCAGAAGTGGGGCTCCCAAAAGTAGTCGAATGAGTAATGCAGAGTGTGCATTGGTGCATAGGCATAGCTAAATACGGTACAATTACATCCAGCGGCCCGGCCGGCTTTTGAGTGCCAGCGACAACGAAGAACCCGCAGGAGAAAGAGTGGCATAATACAAGTGAGTGTGCAGATTATTCTTGGGAACGCGTAGGGTGTGCTCGAACGAAGACGAAGGGTAGAGAAGAGCAGCAGACGAGACGTTCATTCCAGTCCCTCGGTCTTGACAAGCACGCCGGGCACGTTGAGGTCGACGCCGCCCATGCGGCCATCGCGACCGCGACGACCACGCTCCTCCTCGGGCTCGTACTCGTCGCTGTCGCCTTCACTCGGGCTGTTGCCCTCGCCCGAGCGCGCCGAGCTGACACCGGTCATGGGGCGGTCACCGTCGTCCTCGACGTCCATCTCGTGCACAGCGGGGAGGGCGCTGCCCGCGAACGCGGCCGGGTCAAACGCGAAACTCGAGAAGTCGTCGAAGCCGTCGTGCAGGACGAGGTCACGCAGGTTGTCGTCCGCGCCGCCGTCCGAGGACACGCCCACGCCGCGGTAACCCGATAGTTCAGACTCGAGCGCGCGGTTCCGGCTGGCCTGCGCGGTTACTAGCTGCTGGAGGTAGCGGATGTAGTCGACGCTCTTGCGGAGGATCATGCCCTTGTTCGCTTTGTTCGCGGCGGTGTCGAGCGCGTCCGCGCCGCCCGCCCCTGTCGGCGTTGTCGGCAGGTCCTCGTCCTTCGGCGGGAGCACGGCCGGCATCGGCTCGACGCCCGTAATCTGGTCCTCAGTCGGAACAAAGTTCGCGGGCGCATTCGGGTCGAGCATGCACTCCGGGATCAACGTCGCGAGCTCGCCGATCTTCTCATTGATGTTGTCGCGGCGGCGACGTTCAACGGCGTTGTGGGATTCGCGACGACGGCGGCGCTTTTCGTTCGCAATCGCCGCTCTGAGGGAGAGTCAGATGAGGTTTCGTGTCTTCCTTGCACTCGTAAATACTCACTGCTTGGCGGCGACGTCGCTCATCCCACTCCCCGAGGGGCTCGGCTCGTCAGCGACGGGGCCGAGGCTGCTGTCACGGCCGGGCAGGCCAAAGGCGCCAGCATGGCTCGAGACCGAGTCAGGCGTGGGCAGGCCGAACTCTGGTGCAAACCAGCCGTTCGCCGTCGTGTTGAGAGACAGTGGCGAGTGAGCAATGTCGCGCGAGGCGGCGCGGATGCTGCCGTTCGCGCCCGGGATCAGGATCGCAGACGGGTGCGGCCGTGGCGGGCTTGCAGACGAGATCGAGTTGCGCTTGGCACGCGTCGTGGGCTGCGTGCGCATCGGGCCTGGGCCGGTGCTGGGTGCACGAGAGCGGGAGCGTGAGCGGCTAACCACGTTCAGGTTCGTCACCGGTGAGGGCGTGTGGCGTTGGCGGAAGTCGGCCGGGAGCTGGAACGCAGCCTGGGGGTTCTCCGGCGCTGGCGGGGGCTCAAAGCGCATGGACGAGTTGAGCGCGGGGAGCGTGGAGTTGAACATCGACGGCGGCTTGTTGAACTCGGCAAGCGGACCCGCACCCTGCTGGAGCGAGCTCGGAGGGGAGATCAGGCCCATCTCGTTGTGTCGGGTGTTGAGCGTGAACGAAGACGGGTAGTGTGACGGTCCTGGTGCGGATTGAGCAACCTGGTGTTGTTGCTGCTGCTGATGTTGATGGTGCTGCTGTTGTTGATGAAGCTGCGGGATCGGGTGGTGCTGCTGGTGAAGTGCAGGGTGGTGCGATGCTGACAGGGGCGCAGAGATGTCGAAGATGTTGTGCGTGGTGTGGCGGTAGGCGTCGTCGAACGAGTTGGTGGGCCGGTCGTATGCGCCCGGGGTGTGCGGCTGCATCTGCATCGACTGCGCGTTCGGGCCGGCCATGAGCTGGGCGAGGTCGTCGGAAAAGTCCAGACCAGGGTGAGCGTGAAAGTCGTTCGCGGCCTGCCCAAACTTGCGGAACGCGTCGGGCAGCATGAACATGCTCGCAGCGTCCATGTTGGCAGGTGAGGGCGGTCCGTTTTGGTGCGGCATGTGGAAGCCGTCCTGGCGCACTTGGGGCTTGTAGGCGAGGTAAGACATGGTGGTGGTGGGGGGGATGCTGCAATGAAGTGAGACGCTGAGTGTGGGGTAGATAACTGCATGAACGTACGATGATGCGGGTGGTGCAGGGGATTGAATGCGAAGAAGGATGCGATGTAAAAAGAAGCGAAGACGACGAGGGGGGACTAGTTGTGGACGAAGAGACTACTCGAGCGTGGTGGAGGGCGGCAGACGGCGGGCAACGAAGCAGGCAGCAGCGGCGGGGGGCGGGGGTACTCGAGATCCGTTCGGGGTGGGGGTGGGGACAAGCGATCTCGAAAGTGCGGGCCGGATATATAAAAGAACGCGGGCGGGGGATCCGGATGCGGGGGGCCATCTTGCTTGCGCGCCGACCGGCCGGAGGCCGAGAGCCTTCGCGTCTGTGGCGCGCCGCCTGGACCCAGGTACGTTCTTTCCCCGATCATCTCCTTCCCTCCCCGGCGTTCGCCGTCGCTCGAGCCGCCCTGCCTGCCAACTGCAGCCGCAGAAAGCCTCCGGGGTACGCGCTTTTTCTTAGCCTGCGGTCTGTCTCTTCTCCCTGGCTGCACAGCTCACAGCGCGACGGTCGCCGACCGCGCGCGGCGCCCCGGCTACGGCGGAGACATACAGGAGCATCGTCTACGTCCGATCGTCGGGCTTCGACCGTCGCGATTGTGTCCTCGAAAAAGACGCGACCAGGCCCGATCAAACACTATGTGCGCTGTGTTACGCACAACGGGCTCCGCTCCAACTCCTCAACTGAAACGCACGCCCCTGGTCCACCCGGCGGGCCCGGCCCGAGGCGCTCTCGGTGCGCAGGTTGTCGACGCCGACGCCGCGCACAACAGCCAGTGCAGAGCAGCAAGACGCGTGGATCAGTGTACTATGAAATATTATTTGCCCAACGCCGCGCACGCCCCACGGGCTTCTCGGATCTTGCGCGACCTGAGCCATCGAGCTGGTTCGGGGAGTGCGCGACGTCATCTTCCCCGGACCCTGAAAATCCTGCGGGATTTATGCCTGTCCTTGTCCGTGTTTACGATTGATCGAATAAAAATTACATATGTCGAGCAGCGTGTATCGCAGCATCTATGATCGCCCACATACACGCTGTGATGGGCGTCGACGGCGTGTGGGTAATATTTCGCGGCCAGATCAGATCCAGACGCCGCCTTCCATCCTCTCCGCGATCGTTGTGCCAAAGCGAGCGAAGCGCGCTCGTACCGCACCAACCACCAGCGCCCCGCGTCGGTGAGACCAGGGCGGGACATCCCCCCGCGCCGCAGACGCACACAGGCAGGTCGGCGCTGACTCGCGTGCGCTCAGGGTCGGCGTCGGATCCGCGCGCCATCGATCGCGCGGCCGTGCCCGATCGGGCGCGACAGGCTAATCCGTCCGCTGGCCTGCTCATCAGATTCCCCGCGCTGATGCGACAGCCGTCCGCCCCCGCATTGCGCAGCGCGGGGAAAAGGCGGGCAACAGTGACATGACGCACACGCGAGCCGCCATGCTATAGCTTTCCCCAAACCGTGTTTCCAGATCCGGACGGTGGAGTGCCCGCCAAGTCTAAACTGCGCACGCATTGTGGACCGGGGCGGACGTTGGCATGGCGAGCCGCTAGTGCCCTTTCAATTGAATGGGGGGACGCAAAATAGGCGTTCATCGGCGGCTGCTTTCGAGTCGCCCACCGCGGGTGAGAGGACGCGCGAGCGGTTTCGGTGCGCGGGCTCTCACGGAGTCGGGTTGCCAGGTATGCACATGGCGCACGGTGCCGCGGCATGCGAGCACTGGAGGCATATCTGCCGCCGAGGTGAAATACGGAGGCTTTGCACGGCGCTGCAGAATGAGCCGAGGGGTCAATAAAAATCTACATCATTCTGCAAATTCAAATTCGAGACACGACAAAAGGGACGCCAGCAACGTCACCTTCGTTGCCCGTCGCGAGACGTTCCTGAAGGATCCGCGGGGTGGGAGTACTTGTGCCGGCGGCATCCCGAGAGCGAGTGGGTGTCTGCGGCCTGGAGTGGTTGTCACGACATGAGCGTCGACTTTGCTCATCGGCAGCCACAGTCCAGGCAACGAAGCGTCGGAGACATTCGTCGCGAGGGCTGCAGGATCTGGCCATGACGTTCAGGTCCCCGATTACTGAAATCCCACACAAGTCGTCAAGGTCTTTCATGACGTCTAGCAACCCGCTACTTCGCTGTTCACAGCAGCGGCTCATGGAAGGGATCGTCTATCGCAGCCGTATGTATGTCCGATTCACTCCCCCAATGAGCGAGCGCAGGCGTGATGATCGTCAGGAAACTCAAGTGGACTGTGGTGTCACAGAGAACCCTTGCTGGCGGTCAACTTGATGTTGACCGGACGCATTTGTTGTGAGGTCTGCAGCATCGGGCAGCCATGACACTCAGCACCCCGAGATCTTGAGGATCCAGGCGATCAACGGGCGGGGGCAGTTATTGCGAGGTGTTGTAGTCCAACAACCCGGGACTTCCATAGCGGCCTACGCGCGCACAGCAGCGGGTCGCATGAGGGATATGCCTCTGAGTCGTCATATTTCTATACATAACTGCAGCGA
>LCTX01000783.1:0-22350 GCA_002233555.1 Limonomyces culmigenus | reverse complement strand
GGGCCTCCGGCATGTCCGACACATGACGACGACTGAAGCAATGAGAGTGACTCGGGTTGTCGGAAAGTGGTTCCAGCTGTATAGTTGCGCAAAGACTGTGCCGGGAGCCGCGATCTACTCCGTATGCTTAGCGGAGGTATTTGTTGCTGGTTGGTGGGTCATGAACTCGAGCAACTCGATGGTTTGCAGAGGTACGGCATGTGTTGCTAGGATATTGCAAGCCTATATCCGCGTGGGAGCACTACCTATTTGCATTATCGCTGTGAGCTGCGGAACCTTTGCTGACGCCGACACCAAGTGTCCAGAATCAGTCTACCCAGAGAACAAGACAAACAGCCACAAGCTGAGCCACACTCGCCCAGAAATGTACGGCCATAGTGGATGCCCCCCATTTCTTTCGCCCAGCATACGGCCAAAAAGAGCTGCAGCTGTGTCACGGCTCCGGGGTGTCCTGATACGCGAGCGGCGCAGTGATGCCCCCCTCAATCAGCCTCCGGCTGCGCCACAAAGGCCCACATCCGTTTCTGGCGAGCAGTTCATCGCTTCCGACAAAAAGCATCCGGCGGAGGTGCCGACGCCATCGGAGTTAAGCACTTTTCAGAGTCGCTCGCCAAGCACTCTTGTGTTGGACTGGCGAATGAGCAAGCGGGGGTGATTGTCCGGATCAGAGCGCGAACCAATCAGAAACAACCGCTGGAAGGAGGTCAATCAGTGATGCAAGAACACAGCGAAAGGAGTTTTGGCATCACAACAAGGCGCGCTTGTCGCCGTTTTACGTGTGAGGAAGATTGATCGCGGTTGGCTAACCAGAGCAGAGCAGACAACGTCCATCTCCAGGCGGAATGTCGGGACAGCGAGCATCACTGCTGCTCCTGCGGTCCGCCAATCACAGAACCCTCTGCCAATAGACAAGAGAAGTTGAGGTATGGGGTATGCTGGATCATTCGCAATCGATAAGAAAAGAGTGGATGTCGAGGTCTTGGCTCGCTACGCTCCTCCGTGAGCTGGATCAGAGCAGTAAGGGAGTCCGGAATGGTCGTGCGAATGCAATGAGCTAATGCTTGGCGTGCGTGAACGTCGGAGAAGAACCAGGTACGCTGCATAGCCGTGATAGGAAAGTATTCATGCATCCACAGAATCGCTGGTCCTTACGCAAACGTCTGGGCGGCGCGAGTCGAAGATCGCCTCGAACATCAGGGTGGCCCTCAACTACCGGGCACGTTATCAGGATCCGATCATAGATCGCAGGGATAGATTGACTGCGAACGATACGCTGCGCACCATCGTCCTGTGTGCAGTGTATCACTGTTGTATGTGACAGCAGGAATGGAGCTCGCGGCTCACGAACCTCGATAGCTGGCCGCGGAGACATTCCACAACTCGCTCGCTGACAGATACATCGAGGGTTTGGACGCCGGACGGCGATTGTCCCCGCACCATCGATCCCAAGCCGCCGGCGGCAGAGAAAGCAGCGCCGTCGGCAGCGCAGTCCCCTTCACTGGCTTCGGCGCGCTCCTCTGGCGCTTGTTGACAGTTCCAAGACAAAAGACGGAGCCAAGATTGGTTCTGATATGAGGGGCTCCGGCAGAAAGCTTCGCTTCAGTGACATGGGGTGGGAATGTTGGATCGAACGGCTCCAGAGTGAGATGAGGAAACTGACACGGACGGGCAAAAGAAAGAGCACTATGTGGCGTCCACCTTCACTTCACTTTCAACACGAAAGCTGCATTTCAAGCATTGCGATATCGATAGCGAGAGATGTACATCAAGGCCACTTCCAGACATTCCGAACCCAAGCGGTGCATGTAGCATTAGCGCATAGTCCGCTGATTTCCTTTCACTGAGCCTCCGGGTAGCCACCACCCTGATTATAGCCGCCTCGGCCACCCCGGCCACGCCCCCTGTACTCACCGCGCGGGACGAACCCGCGTCCACGTCCACGTCCGCGGTACTGTCCTCGCTCCCCTCCCTCGAAGGAACGGGGGCCGTCGAACCCGCCTGCGAAGACTCCGTACTCCTTGGAGCCCTCGGCAGGCAGAGGCCCGGTCGACATGCGCTCGAGGAGCTGCGGCCGCTCTCCCAGCGGCATCTCCAGCCGCTCTGCCAGCGAGCGCCGGTCTTCGGGTGCGCCGCCACCTTCCTGCTGCCACTGCTGCCGCGGTAGACCGTGGAAGTCACCACCGCCACGTCCGTTGTACCCGCCACGCGACTGGAAGCCACCGCGTGCTGGTGGGCCGCCACCACGCGCCGATTGTGGGGGTGGTGCAGGTGGTGCTTCCGGGGTCGAGTAGAACAGCTGCTGCTGGAGCTGCGCGGCGTTCTTGGGCGGGCTCGTCGGCTGCGGGGGCGCAGGCGGTGCAGGTGGCTGGTAGGGAGCGCTCTGGTGCGAGTGTCCGTTCCGGTCCATGGAGTTTGGAGACACCATCTGACCCTGAGGTGGGAATGGTGGGATCGGCGGAGCGGACAGACCGGTCGGAGGGGGCGGCGGGAACGGCTGAGAGGCGTTTCCGCCAACTCCGAAGCGGTTGTCCGAGCGGTTGTCCGAGATACGTTCCGCGAGGGTCAAAACAGGCGCGGGCGGGGCAGGGTCAATATGCCGAACGGGTGGCTGCCGAGGCCCAGTGTTCTCGTAATGCTCGGGACGGGGGAAGTCGCTCCCGTTGGAGTTGGAGAGCCGCCGTTGGTGACCATTGACGGGTGCTTGGTAGTCATTCCGCGGACCGCGGGAGCCATCGTCCATAGCCGACCTTGGTGGGTCTTGGGGCGTCCACGCCGGATTGAGAGCCTCATGCGGCGAAGGATGCTCGAACCGAGTCTGCAAGACAAACGTCAGATCAGGTTTCTTTTGAACGAACTGGATGACGCTTACTGGTCTCTGTGGTGGTCCTTGTGTACCTTGCTGGTACATCGGAGGTCCGCCTTCCATACGCTGGTGTTTGGGTCAATTTGACGGATTGGCCTTGTCGTGCTCTCACACTCACAGGAGGACCCCCTTCGGACATGGACAAACGTCTGTGCGAAGACGAAGGCCGATAACCAGACTCAGCCGTCAACCCACGTCCCTCGAGCTGTGAAGTTATGAGTGTGGAGTTCTCTCGTTACATGGAGCTGACTGACCTGCTGTGGTGGGAATGAAGGAGAGGCGACGGGATTCTGGTTGTTGAATGACGGTGTCCGAACGTGATTGACTGGGCGACGCATATCACCCATTGGCGGTGGCAGTGGCGGAGCCTTCCTGTACGCAACCGGGGAGGTCGAATGGTGCCGGCGATCGATTACAGGTGGACCCTGGTGTTCACTCTGTCGCGAACGTCAGTACTGGTTTTCACAAATGGCTTGGTCAACATACTGGAATAGAAACCATCGGCGCCCGAGGGCCCTGATGCGTCCGCAGGGGCTGGCTAGGCTCCGGCTGGTACGACGTCGAGGTTCGCCGGCGGGGATGATCATCATACGGCTCAACAGGTGGTGGCGGCTGAGGTGCGTACTCGTCCCCGGAATCGTCCTGGAAGCCGCGCATTCGCCGAGGTCCAAACGCGGCGGGCGGTGACTTGGGCACTTGTTGTGCGAACGGCATCGGCGGTGGCTGCTGCTGCTGCTGCGGGGGTGGCGGCGCCCCCCGACGATCGTTGCTCGCGTAGGGCCCGTTCGGGAGGTTCCTTGGTGGAGCTCGGTCTTGCCAGGCGGGCTGCTCGTAGTTCGGTTCGGGTCCTGGAGGGGGGCCGCGTCCACCCATGCCCGGATGATCGGGTTCGTAATAGGGCTGGTCATCCGGCTCCCTCCGAGGACGCCGAAGAGGCTCACGCTCACGAGGAGGAGGTGGACCAGAGTTGTACGGACGGCCACCACCACCAACCACGCTGAGATGCACGCCATTAGGATTGTGGTTTGATGATGTGGCCAGAAGAACCTACGGGTGCGAGGGTACATGGGCACGCGAGTCACCTTCGTCGCGGTACCTCGTGGACGTCGGGCGTTCATGCTCTCCGTAGCGACCTATGAAGAAGGGTTCGGTATGGGGGAATGGCAGCGCAGAGTGACAGAGACGCACGACCAGGGGGACTAGCAGAACGGGAGCGGCCCTGGTCAGAGGCAGTACGAGAGCCAGAGTCTCCGTAGTCGTGGCGAGGTGCCTGCAGACGATCGATGCGGGGCCGCTTGGACACAGGGTAGTCGTTCGGATGCATGTCATCCCGGGGCCGGACCAGCTCGTTTTCGTAGCCGTGACCAGCGGGCCGCCGCCGGTCGACATCCATGCGCCGGTCGGTGTCCTCCCGCCGAGGCGGTGGCCCGTCATTCTGCGGGCGCATGGGTCGCGAACGCTCAGGCCCATGCTCACGACGTCTGTCGCCGAAGCTGTGCTCGGGCCCGGACATGGGCAGCTCTCGGCGTGACTCTACGTATGGCACCCGCTGTGGCTCGGTCCGAGGAGGGTCAACGGCAGCTTGGGATCCTGTAGCACGCGCGGGAAGGGAAGGTGGGAATGAGAACTCGGTCGCGCAAGAGCCAGACGCAGCAGGAGAGTCGCGAGCAGGCGCTAGGGAGGGCAGACAACGTACGTTCGGCGTAATAAAGACCTTGGCTTTGGGTGCGTGGCTTGGTGTCTTTCCACGCATGCCGGTCCTCGGGCGGGCGGGCATAGCCCAGAGCGTTGTCGGAGTCTGGGTCAGAGTGCCGGCGCGGCTCAGGCGCCCAGTCCGCTGTGCGGTTAGCGCCGCGCGTGTCGCGCACGTCCCGGCCACGCGCAGGCAGCGCACGCGTGTGCCGGGCGTCATCTGCATAGTCCTCGCGAGCCCCAGACATGTTCTGCCCACGGTCTTCCCAGTCTCGAGTACGCCGCGGAGGAGAGAACGAGCGGCCACGAGGGGCGCGCTCAGGCCCGAAGCCAGGACCAGGGATAAACTGCCGGTGCTGCTGCTGCTGGTCATACGAAGCGAGACGACCGCGCTCGGTGCCCGCATCGGGTGCAGCACCTTGAGCTCCAAGGTCACGGCTTCCTTGATGATACGGAGGCCGAGAGCCTGGAGGAGGACGCCGGTCAAACCTAGCTCCTGGAGGAGCATCTGAGTCTGGACGGTGGCTGTCTGAATAGGGCGAGCGCGGACGACGCTCGCGAGGCCAGTCCTGCTGCTGTTGCCGCTGCGAATTGGGTGCATAGGACCTATCATCGTTGGGGTATCGCCGCTGTGGGCGCTCATAGTCACGGTCGCGCGGACGGGCGCCGCCACCCTCGGCGGGCGCAGGCGCACGGGCATAGAACATGGGCTTGGACGGAAGCGCGTGAGTCAGTGGATGAGCGTCGGTAGGACGTGGCGGAGAGTCCTGGTACGCGGCGTGGTCGGCGTCCGTGTCCATGTCGTCTAGGTGCCTAGGCGGCGGGGGTGAAGCCGTACGCTCTGACGGCGTCTTTTGCGGAGTAGCTGGGATAACTGACGGCTGGGAGGCGTAAGCTTGACCTTCCTCCTCTTCGTCGGCTCCGCTCCCGAGCGACACCGCGTCTTCCTGCTCCTCGCCAGGTCGCACGTCATCGGCGCCGCCGTAGTCGATAACCTCGTCGTCGTCGACGTCCATGGGATCGCGCGAGATTTGCAAGGTGGAGGAGGGGGTAAGGGTAGCTGGGGGTAGCTGGAGGGTGATAGAAGAGGAGAAAGAGAGCAGGGCGCCGGGGTAGTGGTCGAGCGAGAAAGAGAGGCGAGGGAGGTGGAGGCGCGCGTCAAAGGCTGTCCGCGGCGCCTGTGGACTGTTGGGCAGCATCCGCTCTTTGTTTCATTTGACAACTGCAAGCGACTATTATTCTTCATAACTTTCACCTCATGGCAATATTGCCCGTCTCTGCAGGCGCACGCGAGGACCGTGTGCCCCGGATCGTCTACCGGCTCACCCGCTTTGGGTCTATGGTCCGCCGTGCTTCCCGCCTTTTTCTTGCCTCGCTTGGCTGAGCACTGCCCGCAGGACTTCGAGATGGCCGCGTGGCAGCTCGCGTACCTCTGCCTCGCCCCCAAACGCGTGTAAGTAGGTGGCTGTCACCCCGCCTTCTCCCGCGCCCATCTGATTCCTGTCTGACAGGTATCGAAACGTGTATTTCCACAAGCGTGCGTCTGAGGCGTGTCGCTGCATCCTTGGTGCTGACAGACGTAGAGACCAAGAACACGTGGGCAAGAGATGACCCCGCTATATTTCTCCTCTTGTCGGGTTTAATCGCGGGTATGTCTTGCATCCACAGCCGATGACCCCGTCGTATTGATCCTTGACATTAGTGGCTGCGTTAGGATGGTCAATAGCGTACGTTGGAGAGCTCGGGGACACGATATTCGTCGCCCTCGTCATGATCTTCCGAGACTATCTCGCCGTCGCCGCCGTGGTGGCTACGTTACTCCAGTCAGTTCGCTTCGTCTCTTGGCTTGCATCTTTGGTCTGAACATCATGCTCAGGTTCGCGTCCAACAAGCTGCTGCTTGCCCCACCCTCGCACACCACGCCAGGTGAAGCAAGAGTCGAGTGGGGGTATGCGTTTGACGTGCATACGAACGCGTTCTTTCCTTTCTTCCTCACGCTGTACGCTGTTCAGCTCTTCCTTTACCCGATCCTCCTGAAGGATAGATGGGTGTGCTTATGGGTTGGTAATACCCTCTACGCAGCTGCGTGAGTACTTTGGAGATCGAACGCTCCAACATCTGACATCGTCCTCAGGTTTTGTCAGTATGTCTTTGGTGTTTATCTTGGGCTGAACGGTATGCTTGTTGCTACACTAAATCACAGGACAGATCTGACCTGTCTTACAGCTCTCCCTTTCCTCGTCAGAACAAAGGTCTTGTTGGCTCCGTTACTTTTGTTGCTACCAGGCTACTTCATATCCCTTCTCGGCTTCAACATCGCTAAAAGCGTACTGTCCGCTTACTGGTGGTACACAATCAGCATCCCTCCACTCTAGCATAGCATTATCATATTCATAATAACACACCCTCCATGTTCTGTTCGCCGCGTGATCTCAGCTTAGATCGCCCTTCACCCCCTTGTGGCGCAGCCCAAACGCGCCTCTGCCTTCCCCCTTCCACTTTACTCTCTTGCTCTTCCACTCGTCCGCCGCCTCTGCCCCGATGCCGCCGGCGAAGAAGGAACAGATTCAGCGGGCAATCGCCACGCTCTCAGAGCGCCAGCCCATACCGACCATCGACTTTACGCAGCACGCGCTCGAGGACGGCACCTCCGTCAGCACCCAGGAGCGCATCGTGAAGGATGTCCGTCGCGGGACACTGTCGCGTTTGCACACACCATCATTGACATCATTGCTTAGGTTCAAGCACCCGCGATGGCACTTCCCACCGACGCCCAGTTCTTCTCGCGCGAGGACCCGTCCAAGCCGGACATCAACTTCCTCAAGAACCACTTCTATCGCGAGGGTCGCCTGAGCGAGGAGCACGCCCTCTTCATCTTCGATGCTGCCACTGCCGTTCTGCGCTCCGAGCCGAACTGCCTCTATGTCGACGCGCCGATCACTGGTGCGTGCTGACCAACGATCCGCCAAGCCCTCGAACTGATCGCCGCGTGCAGTGTGCGGAGACATACACGGTCAATACGTACGTGTATATTTGACCTCCTTGGGATGGTGCACTGACGGAACTACAGTTTGACTTGATGAAGTTGTTCGAGATTGGTGGTAACCCTGCGGATACGCGATACCTCTTCCTCGGCGACTACGTCGATCGCGGCTACTTCAGCATCGAGGTCCGCTCTCCTGCTATGTCTCCCATAGATCCTCACTCATAGGATATATCTTCTCCAGTGCGTGCTGTATCTCTGGGCACTCAAGATCTGGTACCCGGACACGCTCTTCCTGCTGCGCGGCAACCACGAGTGTCGGCATTTGACGGACTACTTCACGTTCAAGCTCGAGTGCAAGCACAAGTACTCGGAGCGGATCTACGACGCCTGCATGGACTCGTTCTGCGCCCTCCCACTTGCGGCCGTGATGAACAAGCAGTTCCTCTGTATTCACGGCGGGCTCTCGCCCGAGCTCAACACGCTCGACGACCTAAAGACCGTGAGTAGCCTTATTCGGGTGCAGAAATTGGGTCTCAAGTACTTCCAGATCGATCGCTTCCGTGAACCGCCGACGCATGGGCTGATGTGCGACATCCTCTGGTCGGACCCGATCGACGATTTCGACTCGGGCAAGACAACGGAGAGCTTCATTCACAACCATGTCCGCGGGTGCTCGTACTTCTACACATATAACGCGGTGTGCCAGTTTCTCGACCGGAACAACCTGCTCTCGCTTGTCCGTGCGCACGAGGCGCAGGATGCGGGCTACCGAATGTACCGCAAGACGCGGACGACCGGATTCCCGTCCGTCATCACCATCTTCTCGGCGCCGAACTACCTGGACGTATACAACAACAAAGCTGCCGTGCTCAAGTACGAGAGCAATGTGCTGAACATCCGCCAGTTCAACTGCTCGCCGCATCCATATTGGTATGTGTTCCGGTTATGACCTAGTAACCAGCTGTTGACCTTTCCTCTAGGCTGCCTAACTTCATGGACGTCTTCACCTGGAGTCTGCCGTTCGTGGGCGAGAAAAGTGAGTGGAGCTGGTGAGCTGTTTCCTTCACCATCTGATAAGTGCACAGTCACGGATATGCTCGTCGCTGTGCTTAACTGCTGCACGAAGGAGGAGCTTGAGGAGGAGGAGGATGAGCCCCTTGTGTCTCCCACGGACGTCAATGCCGGCAACACGCCTGAGGACGTCGCAGCGCGCCGTAAGGCGATCAAGAACAAGATCATGGCCGTCGGCCGCATGTCCCGCGTGTTTGCCCTGCTGCGTGAAGAGAGCGAGCGTGTCAGCGAACTCAAGAGCGTCTCGGGCTCGACGAAGCTCCCCTATGGCACACTTGCGTCAGGTGCAGAGGGCATCAAGGACGCAATCAACACGTTCGACGATGCGTACGTGATCGAGCACTCCGTTGCTTTACCGCAATCTAATCTCTACTCACAGTCGGAGATCGGATATTGAGAACGAGCGCTTGCCGCCCGACCTCATCGATGCCGAGTCCGAGGAGGGTAAGGCCATGTTCGCGGGCTCTTCCTCGAACCCTGCGACGCCGGTGCTCGAGGGCGGTATGCCGCCGAATGCGCTCGCGACACCGGGCTCACTGTCTGAGCACCTCTCCGATCTTGGGAACACGCCCGAGTCGATGTCACCGGTAACGCCGGGCTCGCCGGTGACGCCAGGCTCGCCAGCAATGCCGGGCTCATTCCGCGGCCACCGCCGGCACGCAAGCCTCGGGACGACCAAGACGTCGCCGAGTACACGCCGGCGCAGCATCGAGGGCACCATGGCACTCATCCGCGAGTCGGTCGACCCCGACACCGAACTCCCTGCCACGGCGAACGGCGACTGGGCGAAGATCGCTGACAGCCTCGCGGGCGGAGGGACGACCACTCCTCAGAGCTGAGGAACATAAATATTGAGGGCATGCGTGTGTGTTTATAGTCATAATATCGGACAGTCCATTGGTCAGGATTTTGGGTCCAATGGTTGCGAAGGACGGACTGGATGTGGCGTGCTGTCAGAGTGCAATGCCGTGAAACCCGTTCATCAGGACCATGACCTTGCGCCGGTCTCCTTCCACGCCGACCCCGCCTGGCCAGCCATGTCGATCCCCAGGATTACTGTGAACGAGCCCCCGAGCGAGAGTCCTCGAAAGGCCTCGTTCAGCATTGCCGGCGATGATGCCGCCCACTCCCGCCTGACCACCGAGGATACCGAGGACGACTGGTTACTGCCCTCGCCCCCGGTCCTGGACGGCAAGACTGAAATTGTCTTGACGCCAAACCCGGGAACGCTTCCTCCAGATGTGTACGACATGATGCTCAGCCCCTGGCGCGCATCTGTCCGCCGAGTCCTCGTCCGCATGGTGGAGAAGGAGTCTGTGGTCATCGCGCAGATGCAGGGCGCCATTCGGTCTCCGCTACTTGACAAGTACTTTGTCTACACAAGTTCTCTCGGGACACACACTTTCTTCATGACGGTACTGCCGGCCCTCTTCTTCTTTGGATATGCGGATATGGCTAGGGGGTGAGTGATGTGCGACGACCGACACACGCAGTCTACTAACGATCGAATGATAGACTCGTCTTCGTGCTGGCCATGGGGGTCTACGCCTCCTCATTTGTCAAGGACCTGTTCTGCTCTCCTCGGCCTTTTGCTCCTCCTGTCACTCGCCTGAGTATGTGTCACGTCTTCGCCAGGACGTCCATGCCCGTCTAACGGTCCATCGTAGCCGTGGGGACTCATCACTTGGAATATGGCTTCCCGTCTACCCACTCCACAAACAGTGTCTCAATAGCACTCTTGGTCTTTGAATACGTCACCCACTATTACTTGGAAGGGACCCTTTCGAAGCCCGTGTATATGTCCTGGACTATCGGCCTCTTCTTATACCTGACTAGTATTGTCTTCGGCCGCCTCTACACCGCCATGCACTCTTTCACGGACTGCATCGCCGGCGTCCTCCTCGGTACCGGAGTTTGGGCCATTCACTATTTCGCGCAGGACCTCATTCGAAACGTCGTCACCACCGGTGACTGGACAGTTCCCGTCCTCACAGTCATCATCGGGATGGTCCTCGTGCATAAGCACCCGCAGCCGGTCGATGACTGTCCGTGCTTTGAGGACGCCATCGCCTTCGTGTCCGTCGTCGTCGGGATTGTCCTTGGGTGGTGGCACGGAGCACGTGCAGGATGGATGGGTGGCACCGTCACCACCACCATCGTTGCACCGTGGATGCCTTGGTGGGCCATCGGCGCACTCAAGCTCGTCGGCGGCGTACTGGCCATCTTCGGGTGGCGTCTTGTGGCCAAGGCTACGCTGCACGCCGTCCTCCCGCCAATATTCCGTCTGCTCGCAAGGGCATTTGCACTCCCGAAACGTCGGTTCTACACCCCCGCTACCGACTACGCACATGTGCCTGGAAACGGGCTGCGTTCGATCCCGTCAGTTATCGACCTCACTAGCATTGGAGTCGAGGCGGAGCAGGACGTGCTGCTCACGAATGCAAGTGGTATACGCGATGGGGTCGTACGTCGTCCGAACGGTAAGACTCGTCGTATGGCCTCGGAGAGTGGGCGGCCGTCGGGGAAGGAGGTTTCATGGTCAAGCGGCGTAGACGTCCAGGGTGACGACGTCAAGCACTACGACGCTGACGGTCAGTCGAATCAGTGCTCACCACGGTTTTTTCTTACTACCTTCCAACAGTTTTGACCAAGGTCGGAGTCTACTCTGGCATCGGCCTACTTGCATCGTATGGTATTCCTCTAGCTTTCGAGTTTCTTGGATGGAATGCGACATCCCCAGTGTCTTGAGTCGTGGCTCGCTGAGGCTTTCCATCGCTATATCTATGCTTCAATAGTGTTATCTGTCATCTTATTGTCTTACTGTATTCCCAGTGGATCTAGTTTGTGTCATGATTCTTGTTTTCCTTCGAACATAGACTGCTTGTTACTCGGGGTTGCTTCCGCATCTCTTTCCTTTCTGTTCTCGTCGTGCCTCGTGTATTGCCGTATAACAGACAAAGACGATGCTTGGACGGGCTTTTCTTCCCTATCTCATCGGTCATCATGCCGCCTGTCTCTCGTCACTTTCAGGTTTGCGAGGCATGCAACCTCGTCATTCGGCCAGCTGCTGCGTTCGCTGCGCATTCAGCCAGCCAGGAGCATATCGAGAGAGTCCGCGGTAACTTCGTGCGCTGCTCTACATGCGCAACTAGCTTCCTCCGAGGAAACTGGACGTCACACATTCACGGTCAGGGTCATCGTACCACGGCCGCACATCAGGGCGTCCGGGCAAATCTACCATTCGAGATCCCGGCGGCCGTAGCTGGTCATCGCAAATGCACTATCTGCAACATCTTTGTGCAGGTAGCACAGTGGGACAGACATCCTGGCGTTGCTAGCCATCTCGATCAACTCCGTGCCCGAGAGGAGATCAACGCCCTGCGTCAGGCCGTTCGGCAAGCTAGTTTTGACAGGGACGGCATCACCATCTCTCGACCAGATGGAGTGGACCTTGGGGTTCTGGACCTCTCTAATGTCACTGAGGGTGCACGAACGCATCTCATCGTCAAGACTACGACTACGAATGAGTGCATACAGTTTGTCGGTGCCAGGACTCGACCGTCAAGCGGTCTCACATCGTCTTCCACGTATGTACGATGCGCCTTCAGTCAAATATATTAGCTGATGCACCCATAGGTTTTCCGTTCAGCACCAAGGCTCGTCCGCAGTGATCCGGCCCGGTTTCGAATTCCACCTCGTCGTACACTTCCGGCCGTCCGCTCATCTTGGCCGGTACTCTGCCAACGTGGAGCTGATGTTCGAAGACATGCCAACAAAGACACGCTTCATCATCATTCGTGCAGCAACAGCCGTCGTAGGAGACCAGCTGGACCACGAGGCCCTTGCCCCCGTCAAGGCATATGAGCGTCCACCACGCCGAGCGTATCGCAGGCTTCCGTTTGGAAATATCGTTCCTGGCGAAAGATCTGGAGCGTTCATTCGTCATCCTTACAAGATCAAGCTTGGACCCTATGTCATTCCACCCGAACTCATCAGGGCGATTGAAGGTGGCCCTCAGGACGTGGGCCCGATCATTTCCCGACTTCCTCGACATTATCAGCCAGCTGCATTGAGTCTGACCAACTATGTCAAAAGCCTTGACATGCAGCTTTGGGTCGAAGAACATCAAGCAATGTGAGAATCACCTCATCACCTTATGCGTCTCACTAAGTATTTACGGCAGCATTGACATGCAGATGTTCGATTTGTTCGATCAGGCACTGAACAAGGAGGGGAGCAACTTTTAGTAGGTGGATTCATGCGCTCATATTTACTCCCAATACTTACTCTCTTCTAGTCTCACAGTACCTGGTCTCGCTGAGAGCCGGCCGAGCGTGATCATGGGTGAGTGATTCTATCCAATAAACTTTTCTGTTATTGATCGTCGCAAAAAGGGGATGGCGTTCTGCTTCAGCATCAAGGAGCAAGCGATGACAAGTGATTTGAAGGAGTTGTTCGCGACGTACGTAGCACTAGCGTCGGCCTTCGGTTTGCCTCTTCGTTCCGGGTCTCTCCGACTACTGGGTATTCAGTTCGGTTCACCTTCAACCGATACCCGCTGCGTCGGCAACATCAGGCGCTTCATCGGTCATTCATGGAAGATCGCATATTCTTCCCTGTTGCACATCATATCAAGCCGCTGCCGACCCATCCCATACGGCAAGCACTCTACAATCCCTCAATCGCAGCCAACCATAACCAGCTGCTTGCCGTTAACGCCATCGTGAATCTTCCTGTCTCTGCCCATCCGTTCATTGTGTATGGACCGTACGTATCTTTATCTCGCTGTGTGTGCTCTATCTGACAGTGGCGATTTGCTGCCAGACCTGGAACCGGAAAGGTGGAGCTGATGAATGCTGTTTGTGTGAATCCTTTCGGCTAACACCGCTATAGACCGTTACCATCGTCGAAACGATCCTACAGCTTCTGCGGGTAAGACCGCGTACGAAGGTCTTGGCGTGTGCCCCGAGCAACTCCGCTGCCGACCTCATCGCACAACGGCTTCTGGCGCATGTGGACAAGTCAAAACTGTTCCGGTTCTATGCTCCATCCCGGAGCCCTGGACTGTCTCCTGCAGTGGTACTCGAGTGCGCTTATCGACCGGATGGAGTCACTTTCGCAGTACCAACCCCAGACCACGCATCGCAGTTCCAAATTGTCGTCGCAACCTGCGTTGGAGCTGCGTTTGCGCACAACATCGGGATGACGGCTGGTCACTTCGATTACATCTTTGTTGACGAGGCAGGCCAAGGCACGGAACCCGAAGTGATGGTGCCGATCAAGGGTATGGCTGGTGAGCGGACAAACATCATCCTTTCGGGCGATCCGAAGCAACTACGACCCGTTATCCGATCGTCTGTTGCGGCTGAACTTGGACTCGGCAAGTCCTACCTCGAGAGGCTGATGGAGCGAGTGGTATATGAGGAGACCCAAGGTCATGGACGCACGTCAGTGTATATGTCCTTCGTGTCGCGGGGTACTAATAATGCCCTCAGCCTTGTCAAGCTTGTGAAGAACTTTAGATCCCACCCTCAGATTCTCGATTTCCCCAATCGCACATTCTACGGAGGCGACCTGCAGGCACACGCAGATCCGCGAGTTGTGGATGCATTCGTCGAATGGAAGCACCATCCGAGGCCGAAACGCCGCTTTCCAGTGGTTTTCCATGCCATCTCGGGCAACGACGAGCGAGAGGCGTCATCGCCATCCTACTTCAACCGCTTGGAGGCAACCCAGGTCAAGAGCTATGTCAATATGCTACTTGCTGGCGGGCAAGTTGGTTCGTGAAGCCCTATGCTCACTCCCTTCGTCATCTTACCGAGTTTTTAGTTGCCAGAGAGATTGGCATCATCACGCCATATCACGCCCAAGCCAAGAAGATCCGGCAGTTGCTTCAACCAATCACGAAGGATGCCCAGGTTGCCAGTGTGGAGCTCTTCCAAGGCCAGGTACGATAACCATGTCATATGTGTATGTGCCAAATCACACTACTAAACGATTGCGCTGCAGGAAAGGAAGGTCATCATCATGTCGACGGTCAGAAGCACTCAGGACCTCATGGCGTATGACCTCAAGCATACACTGGGCTTCGTTGGCAATCCTCGCCGGTTCAACGGTACGATCCTATTTCGTTTTCCCTTTCGTGCTCTGACTTGCGTCATCAGTTGCGATGACTCGGGCACAAGCTCTGCTGATCGTCGTTGGGGATCCTGCCGTTCTAGGCTTGGATCCGCTATGGCGCTCATGGCTCAATTTCGTCTACATCCGTGGTGGATGGGCTGGGTCGAGCGGGCCGTCATGGGACCCGGAGGCTGAGGTCCGTGAAGCAGGTGGGTATGATCGCGAGATTCAGGAGCTGGGACTCGAGGAGATGCGAGCGCTCACGGCACGGATGGAGGCGCTATCTATGGGTCGGGGTGTGGTGGTTGAAGATGATGACGCTGGAGCATACGAAGCAGACACTCGGGACACTGAGTAGAATTCAAAAACAGATGTTTTCTTTGTATGCTTGTAATTATGAATGGTGGTTGCCACATTTGCGGTTCTTCACTGATGTGCTCGTAAGGAGTTCATGAACAACCAAGGACTAGATCGATGAGACCATGCTATAACGACGTGAAGTTGATCATAGCCTACATGTGCGTGGTGCTGGCATCGCCCTTCTTCAAATTCCGTCAGGTCAGACTCTGCTATGTAGACGGATCACTCACCCAACCATTGTCTGACGATTCATAGAAATGTGGTCGAAGCACGCCTCTCTCGGCCAACCCTGGGAACAAGAGGCACACTCCTCCATGGAGATCTTCGGCTGGCACGCGACTGAACCAATCCCCGCTTTGGCTTGCATAAGTAAAGTGTATGTCGAGGCGAAATGATGTCAGCTGCTGAAACCGCGGGCCGCCGAGGAGTGCATTTAGTTCTTGTAGCTGAGGATATTCGGATAGTATGTCGTTTGGACGTAACACGAGCTCCTGCTTCCGCCGTATCCGAAGTTGGATACTGATGGTTTCGATTTGCTCGGAGGCAACACATGAGAGTATCCCAAAGAGACTGGGAGCAAGCCGGAAGGTGTTCCATGCGATGTTGGCCAAGTGAATGTGCCGTAACCTAGGGTTATGAGAGAGAAAGGCGTCCTCAGACGGGATCGCTGAACAAGGCGGTCAGTGGGCGCCAATGATTACAGCACGTTGCACGCACCGTCCCAAATCGTGTCGGGAATCACTTCATGGACGGTCATAGAAAACTGCTCTATATCTGCTCCAATAAGGCGGAGGAAAGTGGAGAGGGGTAGGACTGCGTCGTCATCCATGAACGTGACCTCGAATTCTCGAGGCGCCATGTTCACAACCGCGTTGGGAGCGTCCATGAGAGTATGCACCGCATGACTATCCATGTGCAGCACTTCTAGGCGGGGGGCATTCAAGGCGCCACCCGAGCTGACATCCTTAACGGATACATCCATAAGAGACAGGTGACGGAGGAACGGGCGGATTGTGATGGTGTGGAACAGGTCTGCGGAGGTCCTAAAGTTCACTCTGTCTATTCGCAACGTTGACGCAATGGGCGCAAGCCCGTCCAACCAATCAGAAACAGGGAAAACTGAACTTCGAAATACGTTCGTCAATTTCAAGGAAGACACATGAGATATGGCGGGGCAGACGACCGTATCGCGCGTGATGGCGTCCCATAGGAAGTACTTCTGGTCGGACACACTGAACGCCCTGATCAAAGGCGCCAAGGCGGGAGTGGATAAGAGTGCCTCCTTGAACTGGTCCCATCCCCGTCCATCCTTGATGCGCACATGGCTGAACAGGTGGACGCGTGCCGGCCAGAGCCATGCACTGCAGACCTCCGCACAGGCGCGGAGGTTGCACTGGTCCACGTCGCGCACATATGACATGATATGCTCGAGAACCTCTTGGGGCAGCTCCAGGTAATTTGTCATGCCGGCAGAGAAGAGGTGAGTGATGAAGCTGGGACAAAGACTAGAGACGTAGGCGGACGCGTGCGCACGTGCTCTCAGTCTTTTTCCTCTTTGCGCTCTGTCCGTGGCCATGTTAGCCACCAGGCTCGACGATATAGATGCTCGCCTACGGGAACTGGATCTTGATCACGAAACACTCGCCCTAAAGCGACAACGAAATTCGCTTTCGCCCATATGTCGTCTGCCTCCTGAGATCCTTGTCTCAATCATTGAGCGTGTACAGTACAATCACGCCTCATACGAAGAACTGTTCTCTAAATTTGATTGGTCATGGGTTCAAATCATGCTCGTTTGTTATGCTTTCCGTTGCGTGGCCGTTCACACCCCATCTCTGTGGACAGTGGTCGATTCCAAGAACTCGTCAGAGGAATGGAGGGATCTCTGCCTGCAGCGCTCCGAGACTGCTCTGCTGTGCGTCTCCAGCCGTGACATAGTTCATTCAGACGTATGGAGGCGTACACGACTTGCAAACATACGAGGACCCAAGGCCGATGCCCAGCTCCAACTATCCGCTCCCCACATGGCCATTCTGAGGGTGAAGTTCAGAGAAGAGGACGCAGAAGAGGACCTGGAAGACAATGAGGACGAGGAAGAGCACGAAGAAGAGCATTTGAATCATATCCTTAGCATCACATCCACCGTTCTGAACGGCATGGCCTCGTCTCTCACGAATCTGCACCTCGAGGGTACCTGCGTGTGTATTGACACAGATGGCGCTCTGTCACTGATGGCGCTCTGTCACTGCCTGGCCTCCGTCATCTGGAACTGCACACAGTCACTGTTGGCTACAGCATGAACGGACTCGGACATTTGCTTGCTCATGTCCCAGTATTGGAGTCACTAATCACCGTGAACATATGTTTCGTGGAAGGATCGCAGGCCGTGGACGTTGAAGAGATCATTCCGGTCCCTCGTACCTTATTCATGCCGAGCCTGCATACTTTGCACGTTAGTGACGCGCCGGCCGAGGTGTGGGCTCTCCTCCGTCTTATCTCTCTGCCAAGCAAGACACTCCGCATCTCTGTACTGCACATGTCAGGTCTCATGTCGGGGAAAGAATGGGCATGCCAGGCACGCATTGCAGAGCACTGGCTTGAGTTCCACCGGCGATGCTCGAATGAAACGCGGACACACAGCGGGACCATAAAGACGTGTGATGGTCCGGACGCGCCACACAACGGGAGGACTCGAACACTGTTCTTTCACAATAGTGAATGTGACCCGGCCTCGGACAGATTGACCAATTCTCCACAATCCTCTTTCTGTGTGATCACGGTTCATTTAAACGATCCGCACCCGCTGCTGAACATTGTGGACACACTGTTCCTCGACAAGACCTTCGTCGCCAACCTGGAGTCGCTAAAAGATCTCGAGCACCGCCAAGGAGTTCATAATCTTCCGGCCCTGGACACTCTCGTACTCAACCTCGACGGGACTGAGAAGGGCATNNGGGAGGGTCCGACAGGTCAGGTTTCTTCGTTGTCCTGCCGGCATCAAACGGTTCGCGGAGATGTTGAAGAGCGAGGGTATCGTTCCTGATGTTTCATGGTCTGAATGAAAGGCGGTTTGATTGCGGTGGTTACTGAAGACCCGCACCAGTCCCTCGCATCTCGCCCGTCGTGACATCTTGCGAAGGCATATAGAAATCCACATTGTGATTGATATGTACAAGAAGCATTAGTTCAGATGCTTGTGGTTTCGATGAAGGAGGCGTCATCATCGTCCCCGACCGCAGTCCCGATCTAAAGCAAGATAAGCACGGCATCGCTGATATCATGAAGAGTCACGTACGTCCTGCAGATGCTTGTACGATGAGATATCCCAAGCGGTCGGCACGTAGTCCAGATCCTCGCGTGGCATCCACCATTCGAGGAAGAGGAAGAACAAGCACTCGACAAGTAGAATCGTCGTGAAGATTGGGCCAGCAAACGGTCCAAGCTCCATCGTCCTGCATGACGCTTCCATCAGCCCTGTATATCCTGTCTGTCTCACCAAGACCGACCTCTGCATCCTTGTCCAGCAGTCCCGCTGGGGACTCGCCAGGACTGCCTCGTACACCTTCTCAGTGCGTGCACCCACGCGCTCCCAGCCATAGAACTCGCGAACTCGTGCGTGGGCGGCGACGGGGTCATGTGCACCACTCCGGATGTGTGCTATGGCCTCCGTGCATGCCTGGAGGACGTCGTCTGCAGCGGGTCGTGCGAACGCAACAAAATCTTCCGGGAGCACTTCAGGCACGCCGCCAACCCGGGTGGAAACGACATAGAGACCCGCACAAGCAGCCTCAACGAGCGCGATCCCGAACGACTCGGTCAGGGACGCGTTTAGGAAGATGTGTCCGCGCACAAGCACCTGCATGCTAAGTCAGCTCGTGAGCCATACAACGAAGATGTAAGGAGACATCGTACGTTTCGCACGTCCGCAGGCCGGACAGGGCCGAGGAGCTCGATGCGATCTTGAAGAAGGTACTTTTCCCGCATTTGAAGGATGTCGATGAGCTTGGGGCCATCTCCGCCTATCATGGGGTCAGATTCATCGTATTGCGATAAGTGGATCGAAAAGTACCAACTATGAACCGAACGTCGGGGAAACGTGTACAGATCTGAGGGGCGGCAGCGACGAACAGGTCAATGCCTTTTCGGTACGCCAAGCGCGCAATCACGACGATAATGACTACGGATTTATATGAGATCAAATGTTCGGCGCAGAAAGCTTGTCCTCACTTGGATCTAGCGGTGGCGGGACCTCGGCTGGCTTGAACTGGTCGGCCAGCAGGGCATTCGGGATGACGTGGACTATCTCTGGCGACAAGCTGGCACGAAGCACAGTATTCTCTCGTCTGTAATAAGCATGAGTAAGAGGCTCTCACTAACGCAAGACTTGGAGCGTACCCTGTGTGCGACACGCAGATGACTGCATCGACGTTTCGAAGTGCCCCCTCCAGCAGCTTGTTGGTCAGGATGCTCGCGGCGTCGTCAAACCCAAACAGACTATGGTCCGTGAGCACCGTTCGGATGCCGAACAGGTGTGCGTGCAGGATGCCTTCGTGTGCGAACGACGACAGGCTGGCGTGTCCGTGTATAAGGGTGATGTGCTCGCGCAGGACGATGGTGCGGAGGTACGGCAGAAACGTGAAGAAGTTTGGGAGCGTGGCCGAGGATGCAATCGTTGCCAGCGGGATATGGTAGACCTTGAGCCCGGGTGCGAGCCAGCGTACGCCGACACGGTCTGGCGGATGGCTATGGGTGATCACGATGACCTATTCTACCTCGCCTTGTCAGTCAGATAGCATGACCGAACACTCTGAGCTACACACCTTGTGACCTCGTCGAATGAGGTCGACGCTTAGCATGTAGATGTGACTCTCGACGCCTCCAACGTTGGGCAGGAAGAAGTCTGAGAGCATGCTGTTGGAGACGCTCAGACGCTAGAACCATTAAAATACGGTCGAGAGACGGACGCGATAGACAGTCGTGCTGATGATGGCATCTTGGGGCATAGAACTGCGTTCAGACGTTGTTGGCTGTCAGAAAGAGGTCAACGGTGGACCCGCGTGCGATCGTTCCTCTTCCCCGAGCAACGATGTCGTCGACCATAACTCAGTCCGAGTTCGACGCAATCGATGATCGCAGCTATCAACTAGAGGCCGGGATACACGAGAAGCGACGGAGAAACTCGCTCTCGCCAATATGTCGCCTCCCTTCCGAGGTCCTTGTTGCCATCATCGAACACCTCCAGCACCGTTCGAGCTTGGAACCCGTGGAGTTCTTTGACTCTTTCAACCGCTCATGGACTCAAATCATGCATGTGTGCGAGCAAATTCGCAGCGTGGCTATCCAGACTCCATCTCTCTGGACGATCATTGACTACGATGAGATGTCACAAGAATGGATTGACCTTTGTGTACAACGCTCCAAGTCTGCTCCACTATGCATCAACAGCTCATCGGTGGGATGTACTCCTATGTGGCACAGAGCTCGCCTAGCCTATCTTAGAGGACTCGCGGTCGATGATGTGTTTTCCTTCTCCACAGCACCTCTTTTGCAAATACTTCTACTCAGTGCATACGGTGACGAGGGTTTGATCATCACGTCCCCAATGCTTCACTCCATCTCGGATTCCCTGTCACATCTTGAACTGTACCAATCTGGGGTGCATCTTGAGTTAGACGGGCCAGTGATGTTACCATCGCTTCGGTTCCTCAAGCTTATTTCAACTAGAATTGACTACGACTTACATCCACTTGTTTATCTGTTGCAAAGCACACCAAACCTCAAGCATCTCTGCATCACCCGCATGCGTTTATTGGATGGTACACTGATGGTCCCTGCAGATGAAGAGATAGCCGTCCCAGCAACAGTTGTTCTTTCCGGGTTGAAGGTGGTGGATGTTGAGGATAAACCTGCCGAGGCCTGGGCTGTGCTACGGCTGGTTTCTTCACCCCGCGTGACGCTCCGCGTCACAGTCATACATGCGGGCGTAGAGACTTCCACGCAGTGGCAGAATCAATCCCGAATCGTCACACACTGGCTCGAGTTTTATTCTCAGACGAGAGGCTCCACACAACCTCCCACTGGCAAAGCGAGCTTCAGCCTTGATCTTCCCCGGCCACTGGCCACTATCACATATGGCGACTTCCGACCCCAGGGGCGCCACGAATGGCTGTTTGAATGGGACAGCCCTTCTTTCTGCTTGATACGCTGCGAGTTGGATAGCGAGCACACATTACTGGAGTCCATACGCACACTTCGTCTTCATGGAGACGATATCATCCGCGCATTCCACGGAAATCTTGACCGTGACTTCGGCCTCCGCTTCTTGCCGGCTATCGATGAGATCATCATGGAAAACATTCGAGTAACCGACAGGGAGACCGTGCAGTCAGTGCACGCGTGGATCAAAGGCCGACGTGGTCAGATCAAACGCGTTCGTTTCATCAATTGTGAAGAATCCGGCGAGTACGGTTTCAGACAGTGGGCGAGCGAGCAGATGGTGGAGGAGGTGATATGGTCGAGAGGTTAACTACACGCCGCGTACAAGTGATCAACTTGTTTTATTTCTTCGTATATGGTATGGGAAAACATTGCTTCGGGAGCGACTCCATTTTGGGATGTAACACTCAGAACTTCTGACCTTTCAACGGCTCCTGCTCGAGACCTTGCCCATTGATGGATGTGGGCTTCGATGAGACGATCACAGCAAAGAACCCTGTTTGGTTCCAGTCAGCACGCAGTCTATGAGACAGAGAAGCTGGATCCAACTCACGAGCAGGCGCGTCCGATATGTTAACCCACTGGTGGATGTTCGCAATTTGAATAATCACATCCCCCACTTGCACATTCTTGTACGAGCCATCGTGAAACACTAAACGGAACGTCCCGTGCGTGACGACCACGTAGTCGATCGAGTCCGTGAAGTGAGCCGGCGTCTCCGTGTGCGGGCCGACGTCTAGCATCCCGAGAGAAAAGTCAGCCTAGAATCCGCCGCGCAATTGATGGGTGCACTTGCCGACCCAACGACCGTTGATGCCACCAGGCGTGACGATCCCAGCCGTGGAGACGTCCTTGCCCTCGACGACGACGGTGGCCGGGTCGGACTCGTACGTGGGCTGGACAAAGCCGACGGAGACAGAGAAGCCACCCGAGAGCGGCACCGTCGGGATCTCGTCGTCGTGCGTCACCACGGAGCCGTCAGGAGCGTGGGTGGCGATGATCCGGCGGGGAGGAGGGAGGATGGACGACATGGCAAGTATGG
>LCTX01000782.1:0-14873 GCA_002233555.1 Limonomyces culmigenus | reverse complement strand
CCCCGCCGCCCGCCCCGCCGCCCTCGTCGTACCCGCCCGCACCGCAGCGGAGCAAGCGCTACAGCTGGGACGACCTCGCGCTGCCGTCGCCCGCGCCCTCGCTCAGCGCCGTCCTCGCGGACGGCCAGCGCCTTGCGGCCGACCGCGCAAAGTGGCAGGCGCAGGCAACGCGCTCCGTCGGCAACGCGGCGCTCCGCGCGCGCGCAAAGTCGCTCACGCGCGGGCCCGCGCGCCTCCTCCCGCCCCGCGCGCACGGCCTCCTGCTCGGCGCGCCCGCGCCGACCGTCCACGTCCACTTTGATGCGCCGCCGAGCACGGGGTCTGGGAGTAGCAGCGGACACCGCCGCAGCGCCAGCAACACGAACACGCACACGGACTCGAGTGCCCGGAGAAGCGACAACGGCCACCGCCGCAGCGGGAGCGCCGCACTCAAGGCCGCCGCGTGCGGGCTTGCGGGTGCACCGCTCGCCACGCACGCCGGCGCACCGTTCGCCATGCCCTCGGACGCGGCTGCGACTCCCAGCGTGCTCCCGCCCGCGGGCCAGCGCGGGGCCGCGAGTGCCGCGCTCGCGGCGATGTCGCGCCCCGTGTTCGACGCGCCCGCGACGCCGGGCTTCGAGCTCCCGGACCACCCCTATGCGCAGCGCGGGTTCGCCCAGCGCCGGACGGCCACGCAGCCCGCGGCGGTCGCTGTCGTGTCTGCGCTCGCGGACGTGCCGCAGGCGCGCATGGCGCATCCGTACGCGCCCGCGCAGTCGCCCGCGCGAAATGTGCCGGCCCAGAGCACGCCCACGCGCCGACCCGTCGCAAACGCTGCCTCACCCGCGCACGCGTACGCGTACCGCGACAGCCTGTACGCGAAGAGCGAGCCGCTCGGCTTCGGCGACGCGCTCGAGGGCGCGCTGCTCGCGGGCACGCCGGACAAGACGCCGCCCGCGCTCGCGACGCCCGCGCGCTCGTTCCTGCGGCCGGACCTCGCGCACCAGGCGTCGAGCGGGCTGTCGAACCGGACGTTCGCGTCCAGCGCGAGCGGGCACGTGAATCCGCCTGTGTTCCGGCTGAGCGCGCTCCCGCCGCGGCCGCCGAGCGTGGCGAGCGAGGAGAGCAGCGAGCCCGGCAGCCCCGCGCCGTTCGAGGACGGTGACGCGGACCTCTCGCGCTTCGCGTACCTGTTCGAGCCCGTGCGGTCCGACATCTCGGACGACGAGGACGACTCACCGCCGGACGAGCGCCCGCCGCCGCCGTTCCCGCCGGCGCTCCCGCCGGTGCCGTACACCGCGCCCCTGCCCGCGGCGCCGACGCGGCACGCGCGCAAGGCGAGCGCGGCGAGCGCGCGCACCGAAGCGGAGGCGGCCGAGGAGCGCCTGAGCAGCCTCGCGCGCCAGCTGAGCGCGGACCTCGCCGCGCTCCGCCGCTCGCGCGCGGACACGCTCGCGACCGCTGCGAGCACCGCCGACTCGTTCACGTGGTCGCGCCACCTCGAGCACGAGTTCCCCGGCGCGGAGTACGCGGGCCTGCCGCTCACGCCCGCGCTCCCGCTGCGCTTCACGCGGGGCGAGCCGAGCCCCGCCGAGGCGGGCGCGGACTGGCTGCGCTTCCCGCAGGACATCGAGGAGAACTCGCGCGCGAGCTCGGTGCTCGAGCCCGCGCTCCGGCGCGCACACACGCCGACGCCGATGGTGCTTCCAGGTAGGAAGGGTCAGTGTTAGACGTGCAGCCGCGCGCTGATCCTGCCTACAGAGCTCCGTATCCGCTCGGTCGTGTCCGTCGAGACGCCGCCGGCCGTGCACGGCGCGCGGCGCTTCTCCGAGCACCTCGACTTCATGCTCAGCGCGACGCCCGAGCCCGAGCCGCCGTTCCCTTCCGACGCCTCGCCGGACCCGCGCGCCAGCCTGCGCGCGCCGCACAGCGCGCTCTCGCGCGACAGCCTCTCGCCGCCGACCGCGCGCGCGAGCACGGCCTCGGGCGGGAGCCGCATGAGCAGCCTGAGCGCGTTCCCGGCCCCGCCCGTCACGCAGCTCACGCCCGCGCACATGCGCATCATCGACTCGTACTTTGGCAGCCCCACGCCGGCCGCTGTACCCGTGGCGGACCCGCTTGCCGCCGCGGGCGCGAAGCTCCCTGCTGCAACGCGCCCGGGCACGTTTGGCGAGGACGCGTTCGCGGCGTACCGTGCGGGGCCTGCGCCGATTTGATTCTTGTCCCACGCTCGTTTGTCTGCCCTGCCCGCTCGATTCGCTTCTGGGACACTCGCATGTCTTCCACGCTCGCTGCTCTTTATTTCTGCCCTGTTGATAAACTTATGCCCGTTTCTGCCTACGTGCCTATACATAGTACCGCGAGCCTTGAATGTAATCCTCTGTCTACGTTTTGCGCTTGATCTTGCTTCTTTGGATGACGTCATCGATGAACCTCCTTGTTGTTCGACCACCGCGTCGTTTGGCCAACCACCATCTCGTTCGCCGACCACCGTCTTATTTGTCCAACCAAACCCTGTGACATGCACACTTTTTCTCGTCACGGATTCATGTACTAAGTCTACCGCACCACCGAGGCGCTGATGAGCGGTGAACCCACCGCTCCGCAAGCGTCACCATGTCATGTGCGGACAAGAAGCTGGAGCTCTTTTGCGCGTTAGCCATCTGCGGCGGACGCGTAGACAGGGTACAAGCTGCTTGCATGCGCGCGCTCGCTGCATGTCGACGGTCTCGCGCGCCAAAAGCCCGCATGCAGTCTGTTACGAGAGGGCTATCCGGCTGCCGTACGAGGCGCTGTGACCGACACTGCTCCGCATGCACTTGACAAGCGCTAAGATCCGTGCCAGCAGATAGCGGCGGACCGGTAACTTACAAGAAGAGGAGCCGCGGGGCTTGAGGATGTCGAGCGCGCACGTCCGCCCTCATCATGCCCGTTCGAACTGTGGACGACAAAGGCGATGAGGTGGACGCCTGGACCAAGCACAAGCTTCCCGAGGGTGCACGGACACTATACATCGGCGTGCACCGCCTCATCTATGTCCCTCCGCCGCCGCCGTCTAGACTCGCCATGCCCGGCAGAAACTTCATCGGCGAAACAACTGCCGCGGCTGCTCAGAGGCTCTCGTCGGCGAGGTGGCTCATGGGCGAGTTGTATGCACTCGGGCCAGTTGCGTACCCTGTGATACTGGCGTCGGAGCTGCTTCTGGATGTCTTTCCGACGGTGACGATGTTCCTGCACCACCGGGTTCTCAGCCAGGTCCGGGGCGATCATTTCTCAGAGTAAACCTGGAGTGACCAGAGCCGCCCAGATTGAAGAGGGGCTCCAGACGAAGAAGATGGATTCTAGGGCGATCGCGATCACGTTTGGCCTCGAGATTGCGTGCTCGCTGCTTCAGTCAATTGTCCGTAGAGTCTCGTGAGTAGCTTCTTGGCATCAAGTGTTGCACCGGATACTGACCGCGGACAGAGGCGCTCTCAAGGCTCGGATGCGGGGGCGGGCATCGTTGCACCTCAAATACTTGACCATACGAGGTTCGTTGTCGACTCCGTACACCCCATACAACGTGCTGATTCATCTCACAGCACGCTTGGCGCGCGACTATGCTCGGATCTCAGGTGAGCCAAGCCCGCATGATGTGCTGACAAGATTGCAAAATTGACCATACCCAGATGCCACGGACGATAACCCGCCTCATGATGCATGGGAGCTGACGACGACGCTCCTTGAGTATGGAGGGGTAGTGATCTCTGCTGCGAGCCAAGCAGCGCTACTCTACCAATTTCTGTCCAGTATAGACAATCGATGGGCAACTCCGGCTCTCATGGTCATTTGGGGCTTAAGACAACTCCCATGGCTGAAGCCTACCACATGGCAGGTGTGGACGGCCGGTACGTACCATCCAAGGTGTCGCGTATTTCTTGCGGAGCTGACTCGAGCTAGGTTATGTGTCTCATGTCGTGAACCCAGACTACGCATGGCTCACCGCTGTGTCAAAGTTCGCCACAGAGAAAGAATATGTAGAAGAGACGATGGGTCTA
The DNA here is from genome assembly GCA_002233555.1 of Limonomyces culmigenus. Taxonomy (NCBI): domain Eukaryota; kingdom Fungi; phylum Basidiomycota; class Agaricomycetes; order Corticiales; family Corticiaceae; genus Limonomyces; species Limonomyces culmigenus. Next base: position 10,857 of record LCTX01000782.1, on the reverse strand, counting down.
AACCTGCGCAAGTACATCCTGTACAGTGAGCTGATCAGCTCTCATTCATGGACGGTTTGCTCGCCAGTGAAAACATGAAGCATATCGCGCATGCGAAGACAAACTCACTTCGATCGACACCCGGCGAGTAATTGACATCCTGCAGGGCACCAGCGTCAACATCGTTTATGAGCTCGTCATGGGAAGAATCGATCAGCTGCCGACGGTGAGTGGCAGCACCAATTTCCTTGATCGTATTTGAGCTGAAGAGATGTAGATATACTATATACTGTGTGCTATATCTGGACGGCCGACATTCTCCTTCACTACGCTCTCATCCATCCAAAGCACATCGTCGAGCCTCAGACGGAAGATCACGACGCTGGTCGGCAGTGGCTACGGCTCGCTCCCATGGGCGTTGAATGGCATCCACGAGTTTTGCATGTCGGTACAACTGCCGCCAGACCCCGACTTGGGCTTGGATCCATATCCATCTGCACGCATCTGTCACCCGGCAGGCATGCAAATCAAGTTCCGGTCTGTCTTCGTTTCGCTCAGTCCGTGGTTCATAAATCTGACGAGAAGCAGAGATGTGACGTTCGAGTATCCAGCGAGCAAGAGCAAGGCACCCGCCCTGACTAACCTCTCTTTCTCCATCGCCCCTGGCCAGCTCGTCGTCATTGTGGGGCAGAACGGCGTCGGAAAGTCGACGCTGGTCAAGTTGCTCACTCGAGCCCACGAACCAACAGCTGGCGCTGTCTTCATCGATGGCAACGACTCCAGCTCATACAAACTGGCAGACCTGCGAGAAGCGTCTGCCGTGCTGTCGCAGGACCATCAGATCTTGGGCGGTGTCTCCATGGCGGAGAGCGTCGGTTTGGGACGGTGGGAGCACAAGGACGACCCGAGTCTCGTCCAAGAAGCGCTGCACCTCGGCGGCGCCGCAGCCTTTGTGCAGAAGCTCCAACAAGGCTCGGGCACCGTTTTACGTCCCGTGCGCGGGAAGAGCGCTCTGAGCATCGGGCCAGGGCATAAGATGGTGCCGGTATATGAGCAGCTGGACAAAGAGACAGATTTGTCTGGTTCGTCAGCCTTTTCTGCGATGTACCACAGAGATACTTACGAGTGATGATGACACAGGCGGCGAGAAGCAGCGCCTGGTCGCGTACGTCCCACTTTTCAACCCCGGTATGATCCTCGTGTCTAACTACATCTTCTTTAGTGCACGGACATTCATGCGCATCAACACGGGTGCCGTCCGGCTAGTGGTTGTCGATGACTCAAGCTCGGCGATGGATCCTGCCGGCGAGTACGAGCTCTTCAAGCGCCTCCGCGAGGCTCGGGAGGGGAAGACGATGATCTTCATCACTCATCGGTTTGGCCATTTGACCAAGCACGCGGACGTCATTCTGTGCATGAAAGAGGGCAAGCTCGTGGAGAAGGGCACGCATGCGGAGCTAATCGCGATGAAGGGCGAGTACTACGATCTGTACAACGTGCAGGCGCAAGCGTTTGCCACTAGCGGTACCTAATAGACACCACCAATGAGATAACGAGATGTGTACGTGCAAGCCGTCGAATCTGGAACATACGATTTGTACTGATTCAGGTCTCAGCTAGTCGCCCATGTGATTTGTACTCGTTCGTCGTAAGCGAGCCTGTCCTTCTCTAGAGACTAGCACCCGCCAATCAGCATCTTTGCCCTCGGTGACGCCAATGTTTGCTTTCATGATGTCACTCACTACATGTCCCTACACCGTAACACCGCAGTGTGCAGCAAATGTGCGGATGTGAAATGGACGACGCCTCGAGGAGGTGGAGCCTTCTCGTCCCCCGCCTTTGCACTCGGCAACTTTCTGATCGGCATTCTCCACGAGGAGCGTTCCTGAGGAGAGGGTGATCCCATCAGACATGTCCCTCGCTTACACGCGAGTCCTTCAAGCAATAACAAATTCCGTTGATGGTGCTATTCTACGTGTGAGACAATATACGGCGATGTGCAATCCGAGGGCAGCCCTCGAGGCGATAACGAGAGCGAGTGACGAGAGAAATAAACGAGTGCAAGGGGGCGCCGGGCTACCGCGAGTTACCAATAACTTAGGGAGAAAAGTGGCGCAAATCCTGGCGGTGAACGAAGAGAAAGGTGTCCAGCAGGATCAGTAGACCTGGATGGGCACCCGTGCCCGAAGCTCGTCCTGACGGAAGACAACCGATACTTCAAGATAGTACTGCAAGGATAACCATCAGTCGTGACACGAGTCCAGGCAGAGACATGAACCAACCTTGACGCGCAAACCGGCCCATTTGATACCAGGCAGCATATCCTTCTGGAGCCGCAAGCGGCCCTGGTGTAATCCATCAGGCAGGTCGCCGCTTGCAGCGTTGGCCTCTGGCGGATACCGCGGCCTCCGCGGGAAGCCGACGCACATGCTCGTCTGCAAGCGGCGAGTGTCGACGATGGACGGCAATGTGGGGGACTCGGGCATCGGCGTCGACGCCTCCCGCACTGGCGACCTGTCGCCAGACCACGCCGAGGGCGGCGCCCCCCTTGCGAGCAGGGGTCCATCAATGGGACTGACGGGGGCGCTCGCGGACCGCGCAAGACCGTCTTTCGGATTGCGTGGGAACCAGTCGCAGCTCCAGCCACCGATCCGTCTGCCCATGCGTCGGCGGGTGACAGGCGGAGCAGATGTCGGCGTGATCGGCTCCGGGTCGAGCTCGACTGGGGTGCCATTGATGGAGACCACGCGGACGAGCGAGGTCGAGATCGTGGCGTCCGCGGCGACCTCGTGCACAAGCGCAGGAGTGCGCTTCGCCGCGCTGAACACCACAAAGTACGGGATCGCGCCGCCGACCGCCGCCGCCGCACCCGGCGAGTCGCAGCCGTCCCCGTCAGATGTGTGTGGGAACGCCGCGGGCCGTGGGAGTGTGACTGCGCATGTGAACGGCAGTGACCGATCACTCCGGAGTGGGACCTCGATCCATGAGCTCGGGTTCGAGGTCGGCGACATGCCGTCAAGCGAGGACCACTCGTTGTCGGGCTGGATCAGAATCGGTGCCTCGAGACTGGCAAGAATAATTTGAGTACGTGCTGTGGCCCAGCAAAGATGCACTCTTACCTTGGGCAATGCCTCACAGGCTTGGCAGGGTCGTAGACGGGCTCCCAATGCACGATGAGTCGATACGAGACCTCGGCACGCTCAGTGCCCGTCCGACCACGAGGGCTGGACATCGGCTGGTGCGAGTGGGAGAAGGATGGCGGTAGCACCTCTCCCGATTTGGTAGCCTCTGGTAGTGACATCGAAAAGTCATACACGCGCCGGCCGGGCTGGCATGGCGGCGGTTCTGACGGCGTGCGAGGACGGCCTATCGACGGAGTCGATCGCAAAGAGAAGTTCGACGGCCGCTTGCGGAGTAGTGGATACCGAGATGAAGATGCCTCATCTGGCGAGTCGAGGCACTTGGATGTCGAGAGAAAGACGCGTGCGGTAGATTGAGCGGACGCGCCCGACGCCTCGGGTGCGATGTAAGTGAACATGCCCTCCACCTGGAGTATGGAATTTCGTGAGTGATCGACGCGTGCCAAGAATCATCCGCCACTTACGGTGACCGTGAGCCTGCCGATGCCCGGGCAGAACTGCGGGTCGACCGAGACCGCGCCCGAGACCTCGTCATGGTCTCCGAATATGGGGACCGTGCGCGGACGCTCCGAGCCGAGCGCGGGGAGGACTTTGGCGCCCGGGCTGTCGATCCGCAGCTCGAACGCGGCCGAGCGAAAGAGCGAGGCGCGTGAGGGCATCGCGCGGGTCGGGAGCGGACAGCGAGCGGGAGCCGGGGCGAACAGAGGACTCGAGCGAGGGTCCGGAATGTTGAGGATAAGTATGTATGCCGGACCCGCCGTCAGGAATTGGCTCGATGCGCGGGGAGCAGCGCGCTCGCGACCCGCCCACGCGCTCTCTTCTAAGTAGAACCCGCGTCGTTGGGCCCGGATCCAGGCGCGTATGGCGAGCTAGAAGCAGCAACCTGTTTGATATTCTGCCCCGCTTGTTCTGTTCGAGCGTGCTCATGCGCTTTGGAAGCATTGGCAACGGCGGCGGCGTCGCGACCAGGGGCGCATCGTCGACGACAGGGCCCAGACGCCGCGCGATGGACGGCATCCTTGACGTCACCTAAATCTATAGCAGATCGCACGTATGCAGACATCCAGCATGCAGCCACAAGTAGGACAAGGGTGGTTCAAGATCGATTGACGGAAGATGCGTGTCAAATTCCGCGGAACCTCCGGAATGCTCTTTGCGTGCGAGCATCGGCGAGCATCTCAAGTTCCTCGGACCTCGATGCATCATGATGTCAGGAAAGAAGTGCAACTCCCGACATGAAGCAGTCCTCGCCACGAGCCCAAGCTTTCGGAGCCGTTTCGTTATCCGTGCTGCATATGGATGTGGAAAGGAAAAGTGAGCGACGACACGCCACCCCCTGAAGCAGCAACGACATCCGCAGGAATGGCGTCGATCGTTGATCCCACATGGCGTCGATCCCGCAGCTATCCAGCCCGGGCCGCGCGGCCTGTCGAGCAATGCATCATCATCTTCGCCAGCAGCAATTCTTGCTCGCGGTCGATCAGAGATCGCGGAGGTGTGGGTCGAAGCAGAGAACGGAAGGCATTGGTCATCCACGCGGTGGCGACGATAGCCAGCCACCCAAATTCCCACGCCCTTCCCGCTCCCCGCGCACCGCCTCGCACGCCGAGCCGACGGCGCTGGCGGCTCGTGAGGTCCAAACCGTGGTTGCATTCGTATCTCACTACATAGCACTCGCCTACACACTTTTCGACGCTCAGTAGCCATTGACCTGCGAGGCACATCAGCCAGCGATCGATCGGCGCCAGGGCCGGATGCACGCACCCGATCGCGCAGCTGCTGCACGAACTGCTGGTAGCCGGGCAGGCTGTCCGCGCGGTCCTGCACCAGGCACGAGAGCGCCCAGAGCTTGAGCGCGGGCTCGCCGTCCTCCTTGACGATGTACAGGTGCGGGTAGTACACGCCGCGCCGGCGCGCGCGCGTCTTCTCCACGACCGCGCTCACGCGCTGCGCAAAGTCGTTCTCGACCGTCGGCAGCGCCATCAGCTGCGAGGGATGTCAGAACTCGAGGATGAGCGTTTGTGCATGACGAAGGCGCGAACCTTGCCGCTGCGCAGCGACTCGTAGTTCGGGAGGTCGAACACGTCCTGTATCAGCTGCGGGACGGCGTCGCGGCCGATGTAGAGGAATATGTTCTGGCCGTCCTCGATAAGGAAGAGGCCGTGGCGCTCGAGCTTCTCCGACGTGAGGGGCATCGCGGGCGGGAGGATCACGCCGTGTTCGCCGATCGTGCCCGCCTCGGCCGGCATCGTGTGCAGGGCGTAGAAGGTCGGGTACAGGTACGGCACGAGGCGCTCGAGCGGGAGGCTCGTGAGCAGCGCCTGCGCGTACGCGCGCAGGTCCGGCGGGATCTGGGAGCTCTGGCGGACGGCCACGCTCTTGAGGATGGCGAGCATGAGGACGGGGAACATGCGCATGTTGTCGGGGATGCCGAGCTGCGACGCGGCGGCGGCGCCGCCGGCGGTCATGCTCGCCTTGTACGCGCCGAGGATCTCGACGACCTTGTTCACGACACTGTCGCGCGCGTCCTCCAGCTTGTGCGAGAGGCTGCGCTCGACGGCCTTGTTCGCGTACAGCGCCGCGAGCGCGAGCTCGTCCGCGCCCGCGAACACCTCGGAGATGCTGCTCGTCGTCGGGACCGCCGTGGTGATCACACGGATGCGGCGCTCGCCGAAGCACGTCGTGTGCATGATCGCGGTCTGGAAGACGACGTACGGCTGCGTCAGCGTCTCCTCGAGCTCGAGCTCGACGACGTAGGACTGGTCCTGCGGGACCGCCGGCATCGCCAGCAGGTCCGTCTTCATCACGAAGAAGTTGCCGTAGTACGAGGTGCTGCGCAGCCCGCGCGACGCCCGTACCCGCATCACCGCCTCGAGCATCACCGGCATCGCGACGATCCCGCCGAGCTCGCGCGCGAACTTGAGCGCGTCCTCCTGCCGGGCGGCGTTGAACGCCGGGTAGAAGTACGTCTGACCGGACGTGTAGCGCGGCAGGCACGCTGTGCAGAGGACAAGTCAGACGGCGCACGAGCGAGCGGAGAGGTGCAGGCACGAACAGAGCGTAGCGACATCCTGGTACTGCGCAGCGAACAGGAGCATGTCGACGGAGATCTGGGTGCGGCTGCACTCGATGGCGAACGTCTTGTAGAACGTGGTCGCCGGCTGGAGGAGCGACGACTCCTTGGCTGTGCCGAGCACCTTCGGGTCCTCGCGGTTCTTGAGGGCACCGGCACCGGCGCTGGGCAGGCTCGACGACAGGACGACGATACGTCCACCGGTGGCTGCCTACAGAGCACGTTAGTACTATGCCATGCCATCATTGTCGAAAAGCGACCACGAACCATCATCTTAGAGGCAGCCTGAAGTGCCGGGCCAAGAGCGTTGCCGACGACCTGACTGTCGGCGAACATGCCGGGGAGGCGGTCGAGCAGGGTCTCGATCTGCCCGCGCTGCTCCGTCAGGGAGAGGAGCAGGTCGTTCGGCTTGGGCAGGAAGACGTCGTCGACGTCAGACACGACGAGCATCGCGGGCTCGGCGCCCTCCTCCTGAGCAGAATCAGTGGCATGAACACGGGGAAGGTACGAACAAACTGACCTGAGAGACGGAGAAGAAGTGCAGGGCAGTGTCGATCGCGATGATCGAGACCTTGGTGCGCTGGTCACTGTTCGGGATGCGATCGAGGCTCTCGAGGATCGTGCGGCACGCCGTGGCGACCATGCCTGTATGTCATGAGTGGTTTGCACGATATCAGAACATGCACAACATACCGGACTGTACTGCCGAATGGCTGATATCAAGGATGAAGATGAGGCAGTACGGCGGCGGCGCGCGGACCATGTACTCGGTCCCGGCCTGGAACTCGACGACGCCGTGGTTGAGCTCGGGGCGGGCCCAGCGGTCGCCCGGCTGGTTCGTCGTCGCGTCCCAGTCGAACATCTGCGGGACATCGTTCGACATTGCGCACACGCAGCAGCGCCACCTGCAGCGTGCCCAGTCAGTGCGATGAACCCGGTGCAGAAAGGGCGACTTGCCTGCTCCCGCCGTCGATGAACTGCACGAACGGGTTCATGTACATCCTGCAGCGGCGGCAGCGCGCGATGACCTGGTCCGTGACGAGCGGGACCTCGGGCTCGCCCTCGCGCAGGCTCTGGTACGGGTTCACCACGAGCGCGAGCGGGAGCTTCGTCTTGCCGAGCACGCTGCTGCTCGTCGGGATCGCCGCGAGCGTGCAGCGCTGGTAGCTCGGGTCCGCGAGAGCCGTCGGCGCGTGCGACACGCAGCTGCCCGGCGGGAGCCGCGCCTCGGGCGGCGGCCGCTCGAGCAGCGCGGGCTCGGGCGGCTGCGCGAGCAGGTTCGCCATCTGCAGGTGCAGCGCCGGCTTCGCGCCGCCCACTCCCATGTTCCCGAACTGCCCCGCGAGCGCGTCCATCCCGCCCTGCTGCTGGCCGTACGCAGGCTGCTGCTGCGGCTGGCCATACGCCGGCTGCTGGCCGTATGCGGGCTGCTGCGGCGTCTGCGGCCCGCCGCCGCCGTAGCCGGGCGTCTGCGCGGGCGCAAAGTACGCCGGCTGCGCGGGCTCGGCGAGCCCCGGCGTGAATAGCTGCCCGCCGGCAGCAGGGTCGCCGTAGCTGGGCTGTTGGCCGTACTGCGGCGCGGCGGGGGCCTCGCCCGCGTACGCCTGCGTCTGGCCCGCGGCGTACGCGCGGCGCTTGCCCGCGGGCGCGCGCACGGGCTCGTCACTCGCGCTCGGCAGCCCCGGCGTTGCGGGCGCGCCGCCTGCGGGCTCCTCCCACTGCGTGTGGCCCGACGCGGTGTCTGGTTGCGGTGAGAATGGGGAGGGATCAGAGGGAGGGTGGTTGACGGACCGATGTAGAGATAGCGCTGGTATTGGTCGTTCCTGCCGCGTTGTCAGTACCGCGGGAGAGTGTATGCGCGGCTGGCTGGGCTCACCACTCGGAGGTCCAGCCGGGCGGGAGCATCTGGCCTGGCGTCGCCATCTCTATGAGCGGGGTGGTCGTTGATGTCTGAGCGATACGGCCGTTCAGATGTGGCAAACAGTGTGGTTCCTCGAAAGCGTTACGTTTTAGGTACGTCTAAATGCGAGTTTTCGGGATCCTCCCGCGGCTTATGGAGGGATCAGTGGAACACGTCCAAAGACACGTCGGAGGGCGGTGCACGCGACAAGCGCTCGGCACGCCACATCTCCTCACCGTCTTCTCTCGCGCTGGGCAGCGGGCACAGACTCGGGGGTATCACACAGCGTCTACAGACCACAAATATATCCACTACCGTTTTGACGCCATCCCGTCCAACACACGGAGCACGTGCTCGCGGTCCACCGCGGCGACCAGCGCACCCGCCGAGTTCTTCCCCGACGTGGCGTGCACGACCAGGCGCGCGACGACCTCGCCCGCTTCCACAAGACACGCCACCACGATCAGCCTGCCAGGTGATCAGCTGGGTGCACGACAACCGATCGTAACACGGACCAGATGATGATCATGGTGATCCGCTCCATCGCGCTGCTGTTCAGGTGATCGTGGATCGCGTCGAGCTGTCGCGGGCGGGTTTCAGGAACGCATGCGCGCACAACGCAAGCAATCGCACGCACGAGGTCGTTCGCGACGCCGAGCTTCTCGTTCAGCGCCTCGACGCGCTGGTCGATCTCCATGTACTCGCGCACGGCGTCGTACAGCTCCTTCAGGCTCGCCTCGCTCCAGAACAGCTCGGGCACGTCGAGCACATGTCCCAGCAGGTTCACGTCGCGGCGCAGCGCGAACAGCGTGCCCGTGAGCTTGAGCGCCTCCTTGCGCTTCAGCTTCATCGCCCCGCTCGCGGCGAGCTGACGCGGGATCGCCGCCGTGCGCGGCGCGCGCAGGACGCGCAGCGCGGCGGCCTCGTAGCGCGCGAGGAGCGTGCTCTGCGCGAACGCGTGCGCAATGCTCAGCTTGAGCAGGTGGGAGCCGGACTTGAGCGTGAAGAAGTCGTTGTAGATCCGCGGGTGCGGCGCGCCCGGCTGCAGCGCGTAGTGTACCGCCTCGACCTCCCACTCGTCCTCGGCCAGCGCGCGCGCGACGAGCCCCGCGCCCCCGATGTCCGCGAGCACCGCGCGCTCGTCCTCGGCCCGCAGCCCGAAGAAGACGGCGACGCCGTACTCGAAGAAGACCGCCTCGCCGACGCGGTCCTCGGCCCCGGGCGTCGGCGGCGCGACGAACGTGCGCTTCGGCGCGCGCTCCGTCTCTGTCTGTGTGCCGAAGTCCTCGACCTCGGTCAGCTCCGCGTCCGTGGTGAAATCTGTGCGGCCGCTCGCGGACGGCGGCATGCGCGCGGTTGGCGGGCTCGACGCGATGAAGCCGTGCTCGTCGAGCGGCGGCGCGGGCTCGGCGTCCGCGGGCGCAAAGTACGTGCCCTGGTAGCCGGCCTCCTCGGCGGCGTCGAGCGCGGTGTGTGCGTGCTTGCCCTCGACCTGCTCGGGCGCGGAGGAGCGGACGGATGCACCGGGGCCGTAGCCGGGGAGGAGGGGGAGGTGGTACATCTGTTTCTACTTTAGTAGCTACTCATGGATGGTATGGCACTGGCATACCGCGTAGATGGCCTCGTCGAACACACGCGGGACGACGTTATGCTCCCTCCGCAGGAACCCGGCGAGTGCACGGGCCTTGAGCCCGTCGCCGAAACAATACGCCGCGATGCGCTTGCACCCGCGGCGCTCGCGCTCGGACTTGCTCCAGCGCTCGCCGGCGCTCTTCGCGCTGCGGACGCGGCCGGCGTCGGTCTCGTAGCCGAGCTCGTCGTCGTCCGACTCCTCCTCCACCCGCGGCAGCGGCTTGGTCTGCGGCGCCGACGGTAGTACCACCAGCTTCTGGTGGGTCTTGCTGGTCCGCTGCGCCTTTGCGCCCCCCGCCGCGCGCGGCATGTCGCCCGTCGTGAGCGCGGCGAAGGACTGCCTGGCACGCCGTGGTGTTGGCCGGGTGGAGGTTGTTGGTGCTGTCGACATCCTGGAGCACAGAGAAGGCTATCGTGTGAAGAAAACGAGAGGAGCGCGGCGAAAGCAAGGAACGTTCCCGGCCCCTGACCAAAAGCGGACGATCGACGTCAGCGCTCGGCGCTCGACCCTCGCCTTTTCCTCTCCTCCTTTCATGTCCTCCCTCCCTCAGCTATTCATACATCGCTTCGGAGTGTCACCTACAGGCCGTCTGCTCTTTACATAATCACCCATCTCGAGAATAGTCGCCAGCGTCGTGCTCACAGAGCTGGTGAAAACCCGACGGCGCTCCGGATGGCACCTCTTGCTTGGGAGGCCGCCCTAAGCCGCCCGAATCTTAGTCACCGCCAGGCTCGGCACGATCACTCATCCTTTCGAGCATCTCATACATATATCACGGGGGTGTTGCACTAAGTACACACCTCACCCCCTTCGCCTGTCCACATCGCCTCTCCGCCATGGCCACCCAAGTGCTCACCCTCTACACGGCAAAGGTCAGTCCCACACGCGCCCCGTCAGTCCCCAGAGCTCACAGCGAGACAGACCTGCCCGTATGCCCACCGCGTATGTCCTCGCACTCGCCTACCCCCCGCCGAGTACTGACAGCAGCCTCGCAGGCGGAGATCGCGCTCGCGCACGCCAAGGCCGACTACACGCGCTTCGAGATCAACCTCCAGGCCAAGCCAACGTGGTACGCCCCCCAGGTGAACGCGGCGAGCAAGGTCCCCGCCCTCTCGTACGGCGGGCCGGCCGT
>LCTX01000778.1:0-11045 GCA_002233555.1 Limonomyces culmigenus | reverse complement strand
TGTAGCAAAGCTATATGTGGGTATCATGGCACATAGAGGACCTTGTTTGAGAGCCAAGAAGCACAGCTTTCTTCATTATTATTTTAATGTTGCCCCTACCCCACAATGCAGTACTGCAAAGTGATCTTGTAAAAAGTGTGAAACACTTGATCAGTATTGTAGTGCACTGTACTTGTTTGCGCTGAGCGTTGTGCTGGGAAGCACTGCATCTGGGCACTGGTTACTTATTTTCTTGTTTTGGACATGCTTCTATTTCCTGTTTTGGACTTGTCTCTTTTTTTTTTCTTTTTTTTTTGCTAGAGCATTGTATCTTCCAACACTGACCATTCATGACAACCAATCCTCAAGTAATACATGGGGTCTGCTAGTTTGGCGGCCCAATCATTGTCAGGCACACATTATCTTCTTTCTTTGTAACCGCAGTGAAATGCTTTTACACACTGAGTGTGGGACTCTGTTGGTCTTTGGGCTGTGCTGGACTTCATCATGACTCTTCCTCCCCCAGTCACTCAGTCATCTTCCTTGTCTTCTTGCACCTTGTCCCCTAGCCCTACCCAGATACCCACTAAAACACTGTCTGCTACCTTTGTCCAGTTGCAAGGGAGCTTGTCCTCTTCTTCAAGGAGTCCTGTCCACGTGTATAGGACAAACTTCTTCTGGATCAACTTTGTTCTGCACTTTCATTTGTTTGTGAGCTCTCTGTCTAGTTGGAGTCTCTCATTCATCATTGCATACCACAATGCTATGATCTTGTTGTCTGTGTAGTTCACCCCAGGTTGGGTGATGACTTGTTTGCACCAAAGGCCCCAGATTAGCCTGCCTCCAAGACTATGATCCTGTACTCTTGTTCCACCCTGTACTGTTCTGACCTGTCTTTCTCTTCAAACTTTGCAAGGCCACACAAGAGGACCATTCCTAGGCCTGGCCAGAGTTCTTGATTTGTGGTCTTCTTGTTCCACAGGCTTGTTGCAAGCTCCCATACCTTTTATCAGCCTGCTGCTTTGCAGTAGAAGAGGATGTGCTCCATGGTTTCTTTGCTACCATGGCAGTTTGGATGGATACAGAACTTTTGCTGCCTGTTGTGTGGGGCAAAGCTGTCTCTGTCCCAGCGCAATCCAATCATGTCAGTGTTGTGCATTATTTTGAACAGGTAGTGATGAGACTCTCTAGATAAGTCTTTGTGACTCATTGATTTCCATACCCCTTTGGGGGTGGGAGTTGTTCCAAACGCGTCTTTGGCCTTGGCCAGGGCTCTCTCCATGTTTCTCTTGGTTCTTGGACACTTCTTGTGCAATAGCATCTTCTTTTCCCTGACCTTACAGTAAGCCAGTTTCTGGGTTGATGTTGATAGTTTGACCCCTGTTAACTTCACTCCTCCATTTAGGCTTGTTGAGAATGTCTTGACTTCATCTTCTGGTCTAGCCAGTTCCTCAAGGGCCATTGCTTTTCCCACCTTGCATCTATCTGTGGAGGACGGTTGGTTGGGAGTCACAAATAGACTTCTTGCTGTTTGACTTCTCATGTGTGCTACTGCTAGTTGCGCAGCTCTTCTGTCTTCTCCAACATACCCCAAGTCCTCTTTTGTCTTGAGGTTTGTCATTAGCTCTTCTTGCGCATATCCTGTCCATTCTTTGATGATCATATCTCTAAATTTGTCTTCTGATTGGGCAATGTGCACAAGTGCAAGCAGGATGGCCAATTTTTTGTCTTGGCTGTGGTCTTTAGGGACAACAAGCACAGTGTTTCCTTTGTCATCTACTCCATAGATGATGGCAGCACATGCCTGCATTTCTCCTGAGCTCAATTTGGCAGCTAGGCCAACAATTGCAATTTGCACTGGTTTGGCAATGATAGGTTTGGTGTGTTTTGGGTTTTTCTTACTTGTCTCTTCCATTGTGAAGACCCAAAAGTGATCAGTCACTCCAGGGTTCTTCCATTCTGGGATTTGCACAAATTGGACAGGCTCCTCTTTGAGTTTGTTGTCCAAGTCTGTTCTGTGCTCTTCCTCATGGCTGACTGTGTAAGCTAATGGGTGGAGTTGTCTAGAACACTTTGTTTGTGGGTCCCACTTTTTGGGCAGCTTACTGAGGAGTTCTCTGGCTCTCTCCATGCACTTGTGAGGGTTCTTGCATTTGTGCACAATTTGTGCTAGCTGACAGGTGTTGCACGCACAGTTTTGCTGTTTCTTGTGGCTTGGGTGACAGATGCGCAAGGCAAAGAGCCTGGCGTCTTTGACTGTTTTGATTCCGTGGTTGTTTTGTAGGCATTCCCCCTTGCTTGTGAGTACTAGCCTACGCGCATTCCCCCCTGCTTCCGTGTGCAGCCAGACTGGCATGCTGTCTGCAGCTTTGGTGTCTACTTCAACTGCTTCAAGTCTTAGCTGGTAAGTCTTTGCTGTCTGCATCAGATCTCTTAGGAAGGGGCTGACATGTCTCTCCCATCCCTTGTAGGAGGATCATGACTGCGTGAATATGTTTTCTCTCATCTCCCTGCTGACTTGTTCTTCTGTTTTAGGGACATTTTCTGCTAGAATTGTGTCTGCAAAGAAATCCCATACCAGCCTATTGGCCAACGTGTTGAGGTATTGCTTGAGCCACATCAGCCAGATTGCTTTGTCCCTGGCCTCAATGTCCAGGACCTTCAGTCTGCCAACTTTGATTGGAGCCTGTGTTGTCTCTTTGTTGAGCTTACTTATCTTTCTGTCCCATAGGTATTGCTGGATCTGCTTTTCAATCTGTTGCTTGATCCTTGAGGGACATCCTTGGACTTGCATTAGGTATTGTGAGTATCTGCCTGCTGTGCACTGGATGACATGTCTCTTATAGAGCAGGTTTATAGAAGTATTTCCTCACCGGCCAAGCAGCTGGTCAAGCTTTGTCAGGACTACCAACCATGGGGTGTTTATGTAGACCCCATTCCTGTACCACGCTCCCAGGATACGTGTTGCCTCCCCTTCTTGGAGAATGTTCATATGTTTGGGGATATTGTTACTGTCTGGGGATGTTTTTCTGGGTGCATGAACCTTGTCTCTGTAGGTCTTCTTGCCTATTGGCATCACCACTGTCTTGTTGACGTTGAACTTTGCCCTCAATGCTTTGCACCAGTCTTCAAGAATCTCCTCAAGGATGGCTATGTTGTTGTTAGCATCAAGGTATACTCTGGTTTTGTTGGCCAACAGTGTTGCTATGAGTCTCTCTGGATGCTCTGGGACTTTGCAGCCTTTCAGGCTTGACTTTCTCAGCACTAACAAGAGAGGTGCCATGGCTAGGTCAAAGAGTATGCATGAAAGTGGGTCACCTTGCCTCACACCTCTTGTAATTGTCCATGATTTGCTGAATACTCCTTTTATGCAGACTTTTGTGTTGGCGTTCTTGTACAACAATCTGGCTGCCTTTGCAAATGCTTTGGGGATCTCAAACTTGTCCAGCACTTTCCAAAGGTAGTCATGTGCAATCTTATTGTACACCTTCTCTTGATCTAATGCCACTATCAGTCTGTTTTTGCTGGACAGTTCTGTGTACTCCTTCACCATCCAGTATGGTTGGATATCTGTTGATCAGGTATGAAGCCTGCTTGCACCAAGTGGATCAGGTCTGGGGCAACCTTTGAGATTCTCAAAGCCAGTACTTTAGTGAACAGTTTGTTGTTGGTGTTGAGGCACATGATAGGACAGTAGTTGGCAATCTCTTCCTGGTTGCCCTTCTTGTATAAGGGGCATGTCCATCCTTCTGCAAAGTCACAAGAAGCAACTCCATGTTTCCAGATGTTGTTGAAAAGTATAGTTAGGGCCTTCACAATCAAGAACAATTTTTCAGGTTCATCCTCAGAAGTTAGCAAATCGATGTGATTGAAGTGTTTCCAGATCTTGTAAAAAAAGCCATCAACACTGGGTGCACTCCTGTTGTCAGCTTGTCTTAGCGCTTTGTCTACTTTGCCTTCTTCAATCTGGGCGCCTAGTTCTCTCTTTTGCTCCTTGGATGGGTGTGTGTTTACAAAGTCTAGTGACTGGGTAATCTTCTCAGCTCTTGTCTCCTTGTTGGACCTTCTGTAATGCCTTTGGTTTGGAGCTCCTTGTGGTAGTCCTGCACAATCTTTGCCATGCACATTGAGTCTCTCTTGATGATAGGCTGTCCACTACTGTTTGTACTTGTTCTTAGTCCCCACATCACATTGCAGGGTTTCTTTTCCTTGCCCATTGACACCATGACCTTGGTCATTGTCTTGCCTTCTAGGCAGTACCTCATTTTCATCAACTTGCGCTGCTTACTATGACACTTCTCTGCCAGCTTCTGCAGCCTGCTCTTAAGTGTACTCATTGCCGTTGCCTTTTATTTGGGGCTGGAAGAGGTGCCTTTCAGTTCCCTCTCAACCTCCTTCATTTCCTGAAGGATCTTTGGTACAATCTTGTTGTCACATTCTACTGCCTGTTCTCCTACTTCCTGTTTGAAGGAAGTGTGGACTGTTTGCAGGTTTGACTCTAGTGTTCTGTTCTGTGCTCCCACTACCTGCATGTTGTCTGTGGCTTTTATCCCAAGTTTGACAATGTCTGGAATGAAGATCTTATCCTTCAGTAGGTATATTGGGAGGACTGGTCTCCCTGCTGCTATCCCCAGCATCTTGGGATTGGTGAACATCACCAAGATCATCTTGTGGTTGCAATTTGTAATCCCTGATGGTGCAATCCTTCACTGGGCTGAGGTCTTGAGGATCTCTTTAGTCATACACACTTTGTCTATGCGCAAATGTATCTTTCCTTGCATGTACATGAAGGCAACTTGGTCTGGGAAAGTTTCTCTCCAGCCATCTTGAAGATTCAGGAGCAACTTTAGGTTGCCCAGGGCCTCCACTGTTCCTTTGGGGTTGTCATGGGCAGGGAGACAGTCCACAGTGTCTTCAACCATGTTGAAGTCTCCCAGCATCATGTTGGGTCTGGGGGTGTTTGGGATGTCCTTGAATACCTGTTTGAGGTCACGCCAGAGATTTGTGTTTTGTCTAGCTTTGTTGTATGCATAGACTCCTAGCACACACCTTTCCAATCTTCTTCCCAGCTTGAAGGTGACCATCATGACTCAGCCTGGGATTTGTTCCTCAGCGCGGGCATTCTCATCTGTCACAACATCACCATTGAAGACTACGGCAATGCCTGCTTGCGCGGTTGGATTCTCTGGGTCAGCAGACGCAAAGATCCTCCTTCTAGTCAAGTACTCTGCCTGTACCTCTGCCTGGTGTTCTTTGGTAATGTGGGTCTCCTGTGCCACCAGTACATCAATGTGGTTCTCTTGCAGCCCTTGATTAACATGGTGCCATTTGTTATTGCAGTGTAGCGGGTTTGCGTTGCCAAAGCCCTTGAGATTCAATGAAGCAATTGCCACTCCCAAGTTCTGTGAGTACTTGGTTTGCCTTGCTTTGTTTGCCTTGCTTTGTTTCCAGGTGCAATCTTTCTTGGCTGCGTTCCTGTTACTCTTGGTTTGCAAGCTGGGTGTGTCCTGAGACTGTTTGTCTCTGTACACCTCCATAAGATTTAGTCTGGCTTCCCTTCACTTGGCTGCCTTTTGGGCGGCTTGTCTCAAAAGTCTTGGGCTTTACTCAAGAATCTGTTCACTTGTCTGTTGCGCATGCTGTGCATTCTGCTCTTGTTTGCGCTCTGCTTGTATGGCAGGTTCCCAAAGTGGTGGTAGTAGATGGGATGGGATATGTGCTAGGAGGTCTTCAAGACCTTCTGGTTCTGGCAATCTTGGACTTTGCTCAAGAACTGGGTCTTTTGGCTGATGCAAGGACTGAGCATGTTGCTCTTGTAGATCCTGGGACAGGATTTTGGGATTGCGCTCATCCAGCCAATGCTGGAGGCACTCTGTGGACCATAATGGTCCTTCATCTGCGCTCACACGGTGCAGATGCTGTGGCAGTACCACTGCAGCTGGCACATCCGCTGAGATCAAGTTATTGCCTGCAGGCCCCATGTACAATGGGGTAATGTCTGCAGCCTCATCTCCTCCAGACTGTGCTTGTCCACCTCTGAAGACATCCCTCCCTTCCTTGATGGTGCAGCCAGTGGTGGAACTGCTCCTGTCTTGGGGAGGGTGCCTGTCATGGATCTGCCCGTCAGCCCCTGACATGACTCTGGGATTGCTCTGGACCTTGTTGCTGGCCACCTCCAGCTTGCTCTGGCTTGCTGCCCCAGACCATGCAACTTGGTCACAACCAACTCCAACTCCAGCTGCTGCAGGTTCAACTGGGTCACCTCTGGTGGATGCCAAACGGGTGCTGTGCCGCCGGTGGCACACCCATCAGCTTCCCTACTCCTGCTCCCTTGCTTCCCTTGAACTAGTGGCCCCTTTCCCAGAGTGGCCTCTGCTACCTCCCCTGTCTTGTCTGTTGCCTCTGCCATGCATCCCCCTTGCCCTCCTCCTCATGTGGCTTGGCTATGCATGTATTCCTCCTGCCTCCAGCTTAGTCTACAATCAGATTTTCTTGCCAACCGGGTCAGCCCCGGTGCAAGGATGATCTGTGCATTTTGTACTCATACCCACTCAGAGCCTGTGGGGATTAGCAGCTTTCAATCAACTTTGGTCCTGAACATCCCTGTCCTCTTGTCCTCAGCAAATACTTGGACCTTGGGGTGACTAGCAGCACAGCACATACACTAAAGCCAATAGTCCACCAACACCAGCAACCTCCTGACTCAGTGTTCTGCTAACTCCTGGCTCCTCTGCCTTGTTGCTTGTTTGCTTGAACATTGTCCACTGTCATTTGCTGAGTGTAGTATTCATCTATACTACTACACTCACAACTGTAGGGAACACCCCCTCCTACAACCGGTCTTGCACATCCCGTCCCAGACTTGCCTCTGTGCAACTCTGTACTGGACTCCATCCTGTGCCCTCCGGCCTCCAGGCCCAACCCCAATTTGGTGCCACCTCCAGGTGACCTTGACTTTGGCCCCAAACTCTGTTTGGCACTCTGGTCCAGCTTGGTCTCTGGCCCAACTCTGGTTTGGCACAAGACCTTGACAGGCCTCTGAGGTCCTCATTGTTTTTGTTCAGTCTTCTGGGTCTGGCAGCACTTGTACCCCGTCCACCTCAGCACCTGTGAGAGTCAGTAAGCTCCCACTCATCTCCTGCCTGGCCTCCTGGTTGGTCTCCAGAAATGACACACATACTGCAGACCCACTTCAATTGCCTGCATACCACAGAGCCAACACTCAGGGCTGCCCTTGCGCTGCGCTGGCTTACTGCTTCAACACTGGCAAGCTCAACCCATACCTGAACAGCCTGGAACAGAACTGGCAGAGCTATAACAAGGGCCTTGTTGGCAGGATAGCATGCCTCTGTGCTGTACTTGATGCTCAAAGGCTGCTCCATCTTTGGCTTGGCAGACTCAGAAGCATTTGTGCTTGATAATGCAGCACCTGTGACTCATCAGCTTGCTTGCCCATCTCTCATCATACCATTATAGAATGGAGATTAGTGCAGCCGTGACAATACAAGTAGAGATTGGGGATTTGATCCCCGGACTGCTACAATGTCACATGTTCAACCTGAGCTTTTGGTGATGGCTTTGGGTGTGACTTGGCAGTGGTGTCATAGAGTCTTGGATCTGCCTGGCAGCCCCTGACATGACCCAGGGACTGCTCTCAACCTTGTTGCCAGCCATCTTTGGCTCCCTGCGGCTCAGCACCCCAGAGCTTCCAACTCAGTTATGACCAACTCTGTCTTTGGATGTCACAGGTCTGACTGAGTCAACCTCCAGTATATGCCAGACAGGTGCCACACCAGCAGTGGTGTGCCCATCGTCTTCCTTGCTCCCAGCCTCTTGCTTCTCTTGGACTAGTGAGTGGCCCCTCTCCCAGAGTGGCCTGTGCTACATCCCCTGTCTTGTCCCTTGCCTCCTACAAGTGGATTGTATTGCCAACTGGGTCAGCCCTGGCACAAGGATGATCCACACACTTTGTACTTATACCTGCTTAGAGCCTTTATGGCTCTGCAGCTTTTGATTGACTTTGGTTGTGAACAACCTCTTCTCCTTGCCCTCAGGAAATCCTTGGGCCTTAAGGTGACCAGCGGCACAGCACATACTGTGACTGACAAAATTGATCAAGTGTTTAGAACTTTTGGATTGATCGTTTTATAGCTCAGCTTTGAGCTGTAAAACCTGAACTCAAAAGACATTGGTATATAGTGTGGCTTATCAGCTCTAAAATTGATTAAACAAGATGGAGTCATTGTTTTATTTGCAGCACATCCAATACTCCACTCCATAGGCCTTATAGGAGCCCATTGAAGAGCCAATAAGACACACTATATACTACGTCTTTTGAGTTCAGGCTTTACCACTCAATGCTGAACTACAAATTGATCAGTCCAAAAGTCCCAAACACTTGATCAATTTTGTCTGTCACTGTATGGCAAGGCCAGACGCCCCAGAGCCCTGTCCAAAACCAATGCCAATGCCAATGCCAACAATACTCAAGGTCAATCTTCCTCCTGAGTGCGCTCTCTGGTATGTGTTGCTCCTGTAACACTGCAAGAATGTGATTGATTGACTACAAAGTGTTTCAGTGTGTCAGATTGTTGAAATTTGAAGGTGCTGAGGTGCCTGCAGGTTTGTAAGTATTGCCACATGGCACCTTCCTTTTGTACATCATCATTCCCTCTTGAATGGAAGTCATAAAACACACCCAAAAAGATAGATACAGACAGCTGTAGTTGAAAAGAAGAGCCTCCTACAGAAAAGCTATGGCTGTTACTATCCCAAGACAGGTAGATCAAGTAAACACCACATGGTGCGCCGCGGTTTCAGTGCCAGCACTGCCACAGCCTGCCAGACATCCCAGCTTTTGGCCTCCTGTTAGCCTCAAGGCCATTTGCCTGCTTTGTCCTCATTCTGACCTTTGCAGGGCACAACAAAGGTTGCCAGTTCAACGAATTGTTTTTGACCTGGTTTTTCCTGCCGTGATAGTACCAATCTATACTATTACACTTACAGTGACAGACAAAAAAACTGATCATGTGTTTGGCACATTTGGAATAATCAATTCATGACTTGGCATTAAGCAGCACAACTTGAACTCAAGATATGGATGGAGATAGCCTGGCTTCTGAGATCTCATATGAGGTGCCATACACCCCGTAGAGTTGAGCTTTTCCTATGCTGCAAAGAAATCATTGATCCCATCTCATTTGATCAGTTTTGTCACTTCTGATCAGTTCACCATTGTTCTGCTGCCACACCACTGAGGCCACCATTAATGGTCTCCTAAATATTCAGTCAACCTTCAGCATCAAATATCAGCATTACTGCATGGTTGCAGCACACAGTGATGCCCCTAACATATCTGACAGCTTTGACCTTCTTGGCATACTGAATTGCTGCTATCTCTAGAAATATGCACATTGGCCTCATGGTTTTTCTCCTGGATGTTGTGTTTAAGACTTGGTTGTGAAGTAAATAAAGTTTGGCAATGATCTTGGCACCTCTAA
The DNA here is from genome assembly GCA_002233555.1 of Limonomyces culmigenus. Classification (NCBI taxonomy): domain Eukaryota; kingdom Fungi; phylum Basidiomycota; class Agaricomycetes; order Corticiales; family Corticiaceae; genus Limonomyces; species Limonomyces culmigenus. The sequence goes on along the minus strand of LCTX01000778.1, from coordinate 1,566 downwards.
TTGTAATCCCAGGGTTGTTGTAGTTTGTAATGGCCCTTGTAGCCCAGTATATGACCCATACTGTGTGCTGTAGTAGAGCTTACATCACACAACCTTCAGTGGGCATATACAGTGTAGTTTTGCTCACATTGACAGGAAACAATCTCTGTATTGTTGAAAATGCCCTGTAGCCAGGACATTTGCTACTCGTTTTGAGGCTTCCTTAGGATGATTTTGATTTGGAGCTTGCACATATTCCTAGTCTAAGATATAGAAATTTGAACTGGATCAAAAGGCAGATTGGATGTCCACCTAAGTCAGAAACACAAATGCTTCAGTCAGAAACAGTGAGCACTGGTTGTATCACCTTACCTGTGTGAGCAAATAAAATGGTGATTGATTCATGGAGTCTGATGCCCCTGGTAACCAGAACAGGAGACTGACTTGGTCTTTTGCATGGCATTTCACCTTTTACTAATCAAGATGTGGGTGTGTGAATAGTTGTGCAGATATGCTTGCATCAGTGCTGCAGCTGCAGCTGCTTTAGACTCTGGGCATGGGATGTGATCACTCAGACACCTTCACTAGAGTTGTATGAGGGAGCTTGTAAGTCCTGGAGACTGTATTAAAGGCTAATGCAAGCCCAATCAATAAGTCTCTGACAAGTGGAAAGCTGAGTCCCTCCAGTTTTGTGCAAGGCCTTGACAAGTGGTGTGCATGCAGCAGGTGTATGTGTGCTGTAAGGGTGCATGTAGCAGATGGACAAGGGGCAAAAGAGGGTAGTGATGGGGCATGCATGAGTGTGCTGGGGCATTTCAAATTTGAGGTCATTTTCAAGCGCGGGGTGCATTTGTGGTCATACAGTGTACTGTCACAAGGTTGTGGGAGGCAAAGGAGAATTGTGCTTGTAGCATAATTACCTGGGTGTCACACTTTATCTCAGGTTGTGGCTCAGAGTGGGGGTGCTAGCTTGGCTGGACTTTGTACTCAAAAAGCAGCAAAGTACCCCCACCACATGAGCAATGTCTGGGCATTGACAAATGCCTGGTACATCAGAGCTGCTACTGCTCCCACATAGTTCATTCTCAGTGGCCATGAACGCAGTCTCCTCCCTCAATGCCGCAGATGTGCATCTGCTGCAACAGGGACAGGTGATTGAAGATGTGGCCGGCAGCCTTGTCCTTGGCAACGCGGTTGGCACCTGCTGGACTTGAGATGCATGTGGGCGTTGAGTGCCTGTTCAATGGTGAGGGGCACTGTCACAGTTTTCCTATCTCCTGATTATGACCCCTGTGTCACATGCTTTTCCGCATCCTGTTTTTATTGAAGTCCACACGCCACATGCGCCACAGCAGCAGCTGTTATATCGCTGTTATGATCTGGTGATGTTCTGTGACATAGCCATAGTCCAGACCCATCAAATCAGCTTCCCAGTTGCCTGCTGTGCATACTGCACACAGTTCCTTCTGCAGTTACAACTGCACGTCCTCCTTCCATCTATCTAGATCTATGCATCTGCAGTAAGTACTGCAGATCTGCTCAGTTAGATCTATCAGCAGCAGATAGGCAGTTAGCTGTCTCGCTTAT
>LCTX01000776.1:20593-33053 GCA_002233555.1 Limonomyces culmigenus | reverse complement strand
TGTCCACCGAGTAGATTACGCCGCCGCAAATCCCTGGCAGGTGATCTGGGTGATATCAGCCGCGGAACGTTAGCGCAGGGACGACCCTGCTCTTCCCACAGCAGGCAGCCAGGCATGGTAGTTACAGCACTGTGATAGACATGCAGAGCGCACGCCTTCACAGGAACCCGATATGTCGAGATCATTCGCTCGGTGTCAGTAAGTAGGGTCATGACAGATCCCAGGCATAATTCTGGGTGTGCCTGTGATACATAGTCAGACATGTTTTCTTATGCAAGCTGGGCACATACGCACGCGAAAACGATTCAGCAATGCCACTAGACGAGTGTGTGCATCCGATAATCCTTTCATGAGACTCAAAAGCTCGACCCAGTGCAGAAGGTGGGTTGTACAGAAAGTCTCGAGACTTGAAAGCAAGACGGATGAGAAAGAGTCGACGGAGCAGAGGTGAACAAGCCAGTATGTGCATGCGTAGCGCAGCTCGGATGGAGCAACCCGGTGTAGCGTGTGCTGTAGATCATGTACTTTGTTGTTGGGCAACGAGGGGTCGTTGATGTTGCAGATGTTCTCTCGGAGGTGCTTATTCATCACATCCAAGCACCGACCTGCTAGTTGTTGGTGCCCTTTGGTGTGTTGAACTAGGAACCGTTCATCACGACAACGCTCCTTAGACACAATGAACTCCGGAAACGAAGGATGAAACAAACGGACCGGGTCAGCACTGTCAAGCACCAACACAGACAAAAGAAGCGGAAGGATCTCGGCAGTCATCTCTTCTTCTCCCGCAAGTATGCTCAGGGTCGAGGCTTGAACAGGTTCCTGGAGCAAGACGACAGCCGAGATCACATTCCTCAAACAGCGTTCGATTTCCACGGGATCGCCCGTCGTGAGTGCAGCCTGTGACATAATCTCCAAGTACATGTCATCCAGAAACTTGTGCTGGTACGGCACTCGGTCTTTGTTCCTCTCTAAAACCTGGGAGAGCCGTAGTGCTGGCCTGGACTTCCAATCTGATATCCAGAGCATGACGGTAGCGACGTAGATGAATAAAGAGCCCGCCCTGCGGACGAGTTGATTCAACTCGTCGGCTGACGGGAATGGCAAGGCGAGCTTTCGGTTCCGAGCCAGCTCTTCGAAGGAATGCTTGAGGAAATGGTGAATGTCACTCTGAACGACCGATTTCTCGATATCATGCAAAGCAACCTGGTTTGTCAAGCTATCGAACGTGGGCCTGATCGTATCCTCCACTCGACTCGTGATCAGGAACTTGAAACAGGACAGCCGTTCCAACTTCTTGAGAAGCATCGGGATTGCGTCCCCGCCCTGCCGGTTGTTCTCGATGTGACACTGGTCGAGCGCATCAAGAATAATGAGAAATGGTCCTCCAGAGACAGCAGCTTGAGATACGGCGTCGAGGAGGATGCTGGTTTGGACCGTCACGCCACGGTCACGCACATCCTGGTCAGACTCGATGGCTTCGCAGATGAGGGGCTTGAGGGTGGGTAATCACCGAGCTAGCTGATAGACGATAGTGGGTAGGATGGCCGAAGGCACCCGAGTGTCGGGCGTGTTGCGGGAAAAGAAGAACGTCGCGGCAAGGCGTCTCTTCTCCTCGGCCACATCGGCCATAGTCCGAGCCACAGCAGTCTTGCCCGTGCCAGCAAGCCCATTCAACCAGAAGACATGTGCGCAAGACGGATCGGTGTTGTTGAACCACTTGACGATCTCTGCGATCAGGTCCTTTCGGGTTCCTGGCAAGCATGGACTGGGAGCGTTAGGAGCGTTGTGAAAAGCAGCCTTGACCGGGCGAAGACAGTTCAGAAGCTCTGTCGATAGCGGGTGAGATACGAAAAAGAGATAACGTCGGCGGGCCTTACCACGCTCCTACCATCACATCAGCACCAGTTCCGGCGCGAGTCATGGAAGTCTCACCTTAGTATCTACGGAGTTCTGCATAATAGTCCCGACTATCATCTCCGTCGCAATTGCAGTCTCTACCTGGTCGCAAGGTCAGTGCTGATCTTTTCTTTGTAGGCTTTGAGCTCATTGTACCAAGAATAGCTCGTTTGCTTTCTGTATCTCTTTCATAACGCCCTCAAGCTCTTTCGCAACGCGTCGAGCATCGAGGAGGCGCCTGGGCAGGTTCTTCTCTTGCTTCGTCAACTTGGTCGTGCTAGCACGAATCTTCTCTAGCTCACTACATTCAAGTGAGAAGCTGATTTGAGAAGAGAGGAGACCACGGACGAGATGTGACCGGAGATGCGAGATTCAAGATTCGACGAGACTGAGTTCGGCAGTGCGGAGGTCGTCGGCGCGAGTATCTTGACCGTTTTCTCCACGAGCGCAACGACGTCGTCGATGCTATCCGCATTCTCGATAGCTGTCTATTTTTCTGTTCAATCTCATGTATGGCCCAAACGTTATATCGAGCCGCACCTGTACGGTCTCGATGCTGTCGGACAAGGCGGCCACAGCTGCCTTTGGTCCTCACAACGGACATCCATCGACAATCTTTTCGGTAAAATTGAGAACAGTTCGTATAGAAGCAAGAGTCTCAGAGCGTTTCTCATGGTCCTCGTGTGCGGAAAGTGGGTTGGTTAAAGCGCCTGTCGTGGGAGTGGCGGTGGGGAGTACAGGCGTAGATAAATTTGGAGTCGGTGCAGGTGAAGGGACGTTAAGAGTTGTCTGCTGAGCCGAAGATCGTCCAGCAGGACCCTTGAAGCGATCTACTAGATTTCGAATGCGTTTAGACATGGGACAAGACAAGGAAGTGAGGAGGCGCCTGCATATACTACGCACGATACTTACCCTGGTCCAACTCCTGTTCTCTCCCTTTCCGTCATGATATCAGATCACCTTACTCCTCCACTTCCTGCAGAGATTCAGTCTGCAATCATAAGTGCCGCATGGGATGCTTAGGGCAATTCAGAAAAGCCTACATTCGATCCCTTCGAGGCGCCAACGTGGTATAACCGTGCCTGGGCTGCCAGGATGCACTGCCACGATGATGACTCTCCGCACCACCTCGAGTGCGTGTCCAAGACATGGGCTCTAGAGGTCCGGCGACTTATGTGGGAGTACCTCCCCATTCACTCGGAGAAGCTACGCACACACTACGAAACGTATGCCCGCGGAGAGGCGCGTGGAGACTTTCCGCTCCCATTCGGCGCATTAGTAAAGAACTTGGACGTCACGACGTATGCCAGACAAGAAACGGATTCCTTAGAGGGTCTCACGGAGGTTCGTCTACTATAACAGTGCCCTCAATGACTCTGACTGCGGACAGGTCTGCGTACTCCTGCGGAGCTATGTTAATCTCAGTTCTCTCCTCGTACATCCCATGCCGCCGAGCTTTCTTCTCAACCCAAACTTCCTCGAGACCCTCGCTTCTCTTCCGCATCTTGAGAAACTAGAGCTTGAAGACTTCAGCTACGAAGCGGCGGATGTGGTGGACCTCAGTCCCGTCTTCTCCCAGTTGGCGATGATCACAACCTTGCGGGTCTTGAACCTCTATTTCAAGTATCCCATCGATATGTCTGAGGCCACACTCATCCCTCAAGTCACGGGCATTGGGCTGTAGGAGCTAGATCTCACGGAGACAGTACTACGAACCCTCCTTGCCTGACTTCCGAACGCAATGGCGTTCGATATCAGGATCTCCAACGAGGCTCAAGCAGTATTCATTCAGCAGGCCATCCTTGATCGTGCCCAGTCTTTGACATCGCTGCATATATCCTGCGAATCTGCAAACGCCCCCCGCTCACTCTTCACTTCGATATTGGCGGCCACAAATGCCAGCACTGCGTGATCTCCGCTTCATCAACCGAGAGCTCCCTGCGAAACCGCTCAAAGCAATTGTGGACAACCCATCACTACATATACTGGAGAATTTGCAGCTCAAAACTTACAAGGAGGTCATATCCCTCCGAGACGCCTGGGCATTCATGACCCACCCAACGATCAGCCGCCACTTGCGACAGCTCAAGATCAATGCAAGATGGGCTTGGGACGACTACGGCGAGCGAAAGCGCCGCCAGAAGATGATCGAGCGTTGCGCAGAAAGGGGAGTGTGGTTTGACCTTAGCGCTGCCGAGTATTAGTGAGGAAAGGACACTACACGTCACTGGGCATCGAACGACTTCATAATGCTACTGCGATTAACACTTTTATTCCCTATCCTCTACTACTTACAGGTACGCCGTTTTCCAGGGGCAAGCACTGCTTTTAGGGTTGAGCGTATATAGATCCCAGTATCCGTACTGTACTCGTCTCACATAATTGAAGTGATGATCGGGTGCGTCTCAGTCCTCTTAGTACATCTCTTGACGTCTTAGTTTATTGTCTTCCACACAACAAGCCTCCCCTTTTTGTTTGCGAACCTATTGTCAGTACACAAAAGCTAGCTCGATCACGATGCTTATATGAGGAGGTATGCCAGTGTGCGCCGCCTGTTTCGCCCCTGTCGTCCCCGAGTCTCTCGCGCACAGCACAGCCACTTCCTCGCTTCGCCGTCGACCACCATCGTCCTCGTCGTCTCCTCGTCTGCATCCTGCTTGCTGTGCTCTGGGGCTCCTATCGAGCTCGCTTTTGGAAAGCTATTCTGGCTCTTTGTCTAGATCGTAATGAACGACTGCTGCACTCTCTAGGCCTCTGATGTCTGCTGTGTCTGCTATGCCTGCTATGCGCTCCGCATGAAACCAGACGACCTGCCTGGATAGCTGATACGTAGATATCGCGTGCATGTAGTACCATGTGAAACATCATCATGAGAACAGTTGCTGCGCGATGGACGTCGCCAGACGGGGTCCGTACTTCCGAGGGAGCGTACGGGCACAATGAGCGGTCGGTGGGAGAGACTTGGTGCGTTGCCGTGTTGCCTTACATCGTTGTTCTCTACTCACAAGCCACTATATCATCAGTATCCCGCACTCCTTGACCTTAACCAGTTTGTACTGCTAGCCGTCCTCTTTCCATCTTTTTTCTCTTCGTGTGCGACGTACATACCTCGACATTCACGATTGTCCATTGAACTTTCTCGTGATAGTACATTTTTCCCGTGTGGAATGCCAAGCCATTCAGTTATACACCTCCCACGGCGATGCCGCGGCGTATCTTGTGTACCCAATAATTATATAAGCTTGACAACTACAATTGCGTCTATTATGAGATAGATAGTTTTGACTTCTTGTGGAACAGGCCCATCGACGTCCTGCGTGTGGGCTTTGGGAGAGGTGGACGCAGCTCCTCCACCGCCGGCGACTGGGCGACGTCCATCTCGTGGAAGCTGGTCGGGCGCGGCTTCCGGCCGGGCAACCAGCTTGCACGTCGTCGCGGCTCCTCTGGCCGCAGCGATGTCGACTCAGGTGCCGGGCTTGCGCTTGCGAGTGCACGACGCTCCTCGAGCACGCTCCGTGCATAGTCGACGGCAGCGGGCGAGTCTGGTGCGGGGAAGAAGTACGGCGGGCCGTATGGCTGTGTGCGCGGTATGGGTGCTGGCGCAGCTGAGAGGCAGAGCTTCTCCTTCATGGAGTGCGAGCGACCTATGAAACCGTCAGGAGGTATGAATGAAGGATAAACTGCAGAGACGAACTGAGGATTCGCGGCCGGTGGGAAACAGGGGTGCTTGACTCGAGGTCCCCTCGGCCAGGCGAAGTTGGTGTAAGTAATGTCGGCGGAAATTCAGCGACAGGAGACGCGACCAGTGTAGAGCGAGGCTCCTCCCGCTCGTCCTCCCGACTCGGCGCAGGGTCCGATTGCGTTATGAGGAAAACAGGCCGGATGCTGCGCATCGGCGGTGGCTTTTTCGGCGGTGGCGAAAAGGTTACGTGTGGCGAGCCGGGCAAAGGGAGTGTTGGCGGCGGCGGAGGAAGAGACTTGGGCTCGCTCACTTGGAGCGATATCAGTCGCCGTACACGGCGCCGGCGATGGACCGCTGTGAGAATAAAGAGGATTGCGCTCTGAATGACCGGCTTCGCGTGAGACTCGTGGGAACATCTGCCCCTAGATGTGTGCGTACCAGCGTCAGGCCGGTCACAAACACTGACTCTGCAGGGCACGCCACAAGGGCAGCGTCGACCAGCTCCAGCAGCATCGAGGGGGGTGGGCGAAGGGGAGAGGACAACAAGCCAAGGGGAAATTGCCAAGGGGTCGGTCGCGCAGCACGATCCACGCATCCCCGCTGCGGATATGTCATTTTACGGGTTCGGGCGGCTTACGCGCCCCGACGGCGCCGGCTGACGCGGTCGGGATCCGACGGTGCCGGTCCCACCGATCTCGTGTGGCTGATCATGCCTTCGCGGTCATCACGCTCGAATAAGCAAGATGTACGAGGTTGATTGTGAGGGGACCGGAACATGCTGCAGTTTCAGAAGCGGTGTTGATCGGGAAACGCGGAATACACGGCAGTAAGGCTAAAGCCGACCACGAGAGACATGGTGTGTAGGAGGGGGACGGCGTAGGCGATTGTTAGAGGCCGTCAGCAAGCACACTTCCATCGGTCGTCGTGGGAGACGGCGAGCGAGCAAGGCGAACTGCGGTCGATCACAGAGGGCGCATTCGGAGCGAGTTTGTTGCTGCTTCTCAGACAGAGCACCCAACCCACCCTCCGTCCCGCCTCTCGTCGTCCTCGTCACCCACGGCGGCCCTGCCGGCGCCCTCTTCCTTGTTGCTATTGTAGCCGTCGCCTATAGACGGTTTATACTTGCCATCACTGTCTTCACCGCCGGTGCTCGTCACGACAGCAGACATGCCTCCCCGGGGGCCGTCAGGAGGCCTTGATTTCACACCTATCCTCACACATTATGTGGGTCTGAACTATAGACATAACTCAAATACATACACTCACCAACCTCTGTCTACAGCTCTTCCTTGGGACCAGCCTCCTCGCTGTCGTGAGTCCTCACCTACTGTCATTGCGTGCAACGAACACCACCTCACCGCTCCGCAGATCGGCTGGCTCGTCGCGTTCATTGGCCAAATAGCTGCCACCGCACGATGTACGCATTTCGTTGTTCCTGCCAGCGTTCCTCCCTTGCTCATACATGGCCCTCAGTCGGGAATGGCGCCGTCGGCACCCTCTGGTTCGCCATCTGGCTTCAGGGCGCCCTCATCGCCGGCGTCTTCTACACACTCGCCTCGGATTCGATCGCCATGCACCGCTTCCAAATCGCGACGTTCGGCGCCGTCGCGATCGTGTTCGCTGTCGGGGGCGCCAACGCTGGCCTCTTCGCGGACACGGCGGCGCAGCTCGCGCTTGGCGTCGGCTGGCTGCTCCTCGCGATCGTCGACATCCTCTGGGTCCTTTACTTCACGAGCGAGGACGGCTCGCTCACCCTCCATGTCTTCAACTCTATGGGCACCGGCGGGCTTACCCCGCCCTCGCGCCGCCGCACCCGCGGGCCGTCGATGGCCATGGGCAGCGGCCAGGGCCCGAACGGCTACTCCGCGCCGTACGCGCCGAGCACCGGCGGGTACGACCCCGGCGCGGGCATCGCGGGCCCACCCATGTCCGGGCCCGTGTCAAGCGCGGGCGGCGACGCTCGCGCGCGCAGCTTTGTCGGCAGCGCGGACGGCCGCAGCATGCGCAGCATGACGCGTCCGACGAGCGATGTCTCGAACCCCGTGATGCACTCGCCGAACTACGCGCCCGGCGAGCTTGCAAATCCGGGTCCTGGCTCGCCGCTCATGGGCGGCAACGCCGGTGTTGGTGCGGGTGGCGGTCCGTCTATCGGCAGTGCGGCGAGCGGTGCTGCGGATATGGGGGGTGAACCCCCTGCGGTCTACCAGGCCAAGGCTCTCTACGCATGTTAGTTCCTGCTTCCCCACATGCGGAGGTGGATGTAGGTGCTGACAGCTCCCACAGACTCGGCGTCCCCTGAGGACCCGAACGAGATCAGCTTCACAAAGGGCGAGATCCTCGAGATCATGGACAAGCAGGGCAAGTGGTGGCAGGCCAAGAAGTCGACCGGCCAGATCGGCAGTACGTGCACAGCCATAGGCCATATATCCCGCTTGCTCACGCTCCGACAGTTGCGCCATCAAACTACCTTCAGATCATCTGAGCAGTGCACGACCTCGATGCGTATTTGTGTATAATCTGTGCTGCTTGTCGTCCCGGCTGTCGGTTGTGTTTCCCTCTTCTTCTGTTAGCGTCACCCGTCTGTGTGGTCCGGATCCGTGCGACGATATATCTGCTGAGTAATATACCAAAATGGACGTGCTTGCAGAGTGTTGTTGGATGACTTCCGTGATGTGCCTGTGTTGGATGCTGGATCTCCTGGATCACCCTATCGTTGCTCTCGTGCGCTCCACTATGAACTTATCGCTGACCACTTTTTATGGCTCGAATACAGTGTCTGCAGATGCTCATGCTGCAAAGGCGGCGATCCTCAACTCCACACGTTTCCTCACAGGCATCGCAAATATGGGTTTTCTAACCGGAAGCGGGTGTTTCAGACATGCAGAACAGACGGAACTATACGTCAGACATGATTGCGAAAGCGGAGCATACATCATACACAAGGAAGGAAAGCAGCATGTCAAGAAAATGTGCGTGGTCATATGATCATGAGGAGGGGAGCCGCTCCCACAATTCGGGAAGGTGAAGATCAAATTCAAGGTCCTCCTCGGGGGGATCTCCAGCTTGGGGAAGACTTGAAGTAGAGGGTGTTGGTGAAGTCTGCGCAGAGGCGCCTCCTACAGAAGATGCGACCAACAATGTCAAAGCTTTGGTTAATCGGATCCTCATCTCAAGGAGGATGTTTATGGGAAGAGCCGGAGGAGCGAGCCATGGAAATACAGTTCCGCGAGTCCCAGGAAGGTTGAGTGTGACGCTCTTGTCGTGGTGGTTTAGGAGCTCTCTCAAAGCATCACACGACCAGCAGCATCGTTGGTTGACCCAATACTGACCTGTTCAACAGCACATGCATAATCCTACCACTGTGTAGTTGTAGCTGCCGAGCCAGGTGATGTTCCGCCGGAGTCTTCGTGCACAGAGGAGAGCATAGACACCAGCAAGCTCTCGGCATGTGCGGAAGCAGATGTCGCCGTCCGCGCTATGGCTTGAGAGTTGCTCACAATAGAGGCACAGAAGTCGGTGATTTGTTGAGGGTCTTCTTTGGCGAGGTGCTGGAGAACGTCGGCAAACTTCTGCGCAAAAGCAGTTACTTCAGCCTGGGTGACGGTGAGTCCCGATGGTGCAGAATCCATGAGATGGACGTGCAGAGGTCGGCTGGTGGATGAAAGGGCGCGATGTATCAGAACACGACTAGCTGTGCGCGGGGCGATGAGAGTCTTGAGATATTGTTCCACTCGCTTCCGAGCTATCGTTTCCTTGCCCATACTAACTGTATCTGTCCAAATGGCGCGGGTTTCGACTGGCAAAACATGCACGCTTGATCACTGCGTTCGACGTCACTGTCAAAGTGTACTCACAGATATCACCTTCTTCTGCATCGTCGTCCGCTTCATGTTGGACCTCAATCTGCTCCGGTTCTGCCATCGCGAGTACTTCGCTGTTGGTGCCTTCGACATCGACATCCCTCTCATGCTGGATCCCAGTCTGCTCCGAGTTCGTCATCACGGGCACTTTGAAGTGGTATGTCAGAGTCGTACAGTGCACTGGAAGGGGTGAACCAAGCACACCTGGTTGAATTGTGGTCTCACTAGCCTGGGTGGGCTGCACCGGCCTGACTGCACGTCCTTTGGTTAGTGCATGTGCTGAAGACTGGTTTGTCACCTACTGAATTTCGGTTTCATGATCTCAGTCGACGCTTCAGTGTACTTCTTCTCCAGTGTGTTTGCCAAAGTCGTCATCGATAAGAAGGGAGAACAGCTTGCCGTCGAGCAGAGCACTCAGGGAATCAAGCACTTTGTAAAGCATCTTGTAGTCGACATCTCTGGATACTCCAATCCGGGATGCCGGGTATGGCAGGCTTGCTTGGCACTGTTGCTATTCCTGATGTGTTCGCTTCCCTAGGTGCCAGGAGAAGGCTATCCAAAGTTTCTATGTGTGCGGAAAGAAGGCGAGCCCAGCCTTGAAGGTTATGCTGTGAGACTTTGTAGGTTGTTCCGCTGGGGCTATGAGTAGGTACGATGTCCTGGGAGAGGTTGAGTCGAACAAGTTGATCGCGGAAAAAAGCTTGAGGAGGTTCGCGAATCTTCACCTGTCCAAGGAGATTGCTAGTCAACTGGACAGATAAGCAATGTTCGCTGATGATCCGCAGTGGATGGTTCTCCCACAGACGGTAGCCGTTTTGTAGCCGTGAACTTTGCTTGTAACGGACCCGGTGGAGGATGAGGTAAGAGAACGAATATTCTATTACTTCGGCGTAAGTGTACCCCTCCTTAATTTTGCGGTCTCGAATGGTATCACGCTGGGAGCACATCTCGTTGTACACGGACATGACCTCGGACAAATAATCGGGGAAAGATACGGCCACTTCATTGAGCCTAAGACCGGTGAGGTTCAGCGGCATGGAGGTCGATCGAGAGGATACGCACTTGGATTTGCTGAGCAATTCACTCAAAGACTGCCGCTCCATATCTTCGCCAGCTCTCACTTCCACCTCGAGCATCTTCGGCTGCGTGTCGAACGGAGAAGTTGAACGGCGATGAGAGCTAGCATTCTTGCTGACAATAGCCACCCTAATATCGTCGCCTCCGATAATCCCTGTCGTGGCAACGACCCCGCTCGCGCTTTTGTTGGTCTGCTCGCCCGTGGCTAGTAAGCAAGCAAGATGATTCCACGTATCCAGCGTGGGCGACCGTTCGGCTGGCTTCGATTTTCCGACGCACACGCGGTTCATGATGCTCGTTAAGATGCAGATATCTCTTTGTAGTGTTTCGAAGGCATCAGACTGGCCCTGGTCGTATATTTGATTGCACATGGTCTCGAACGGAAAGGCCTCGCCGATGGTGAATAAACCAGCGGTGCTGGAGGTGGTCGTCTCCATGATGAGAAGAAGATGTCGATCGAAATCTTGCTTGCACCTGCTGGTTCGTGCGAGAGCGGGCGAGGAGTCATGTGACAGACTGAGCTACACTCACGCCTTGTAATGCTTTGCCTGTGTTTGAGTTGCAAAATGCAAGTGTCGCGGGCACAGTTGCTGGTATAAGTACACGTACTAAGCAATATATCACCTATGCTGAACAGACATGCAAGCTACTATACAAAAAAGGCTTTCTGAGTTAGTTATACTGGTCACCGTCTGCGCCCGGCACCCCCGCCACCAAGAACGACCATACGGCTCCCACGCTTCTTGCGCCCGCCCCCGCTCGCAATGCTCTGCTCGAGATCGTCCCATGCGCCATCGGCGTCCCAGTCTTCGTCCACCTGGCGCCGCTGTGCTGCCGTGTCACGGGGGCGCGGTACCGCCGGGCGCACCGCCGCGGATGCGAAACTGCGTGCGCCCCATGCTCCGCTAACAGGCGGGCTTGCGACAGCCTCGGCAGCCGCCACTGCCTCTGGCGCTGCGGGAAACTCGTCCAGTAGTGGGACCTCAAAGCGTGGGACGGCCCAGCTTAAACTCGGCGTCCACGTGCCGAGCTCGGCGACGCGGCGCTCACGCTCGCGTTCCTCGGCGCGGGCCCGCGCATTGTTGTCCTTGCGCTCCTTGTCGCGGCGGCGGGCTCGTCGTGCCCGAAGGGCGCCATCGAACGCCTGCGCGCCAGCAGGGCCGACGACAGCCGCGAGGTCCGCCTCGACGAACACGACGTCTGCGCCCTCGGGGAGATGTCCGAGGTACTTGCAGCGCTTGCGGAGGTCATCGTCGACCGTGCTCGCGGTCGCGGCCTCGACGCGAACCGCGATGCGCGGTGGGAACGACTCGTACGCGTCAAAATGTGCGTGCAGGACCCGGATGTCGAGCGGGTGCAGGAACACGGGCTGCCCGCCCGCGGCCTGATAGAAGTAGTACGTCGACGTCGAAGGTGGCGGCGGGTTCACGTTCCGCCGCTGCCGCGGGTTGCGCGTGGGCGCGGCGGGTACGGGTGTGGCGGGCTGAGCCTCGAGGAACGCTTCTGGCACCTCAGTCGTGTCGGGGACATTGACCTGCTCCTTGCGAAGTTGGAGGCGTGCGAGACGGTCGGTGATGTCCGTCTGGTCTTTGAGTGCGCGCTCGACAGCGTCGGCGAGTGCGGTTGTCTCCATCGCGGCGGCACGCTCCATCTGCAGGCCCACACGCACGTTGGCTGCGTCAACGAACGCAATGCCAAGTTCGTCGCCCATGCCCGCGAGGCTCGCCCGCTCGGTCGCGAGTGCGTCCCGGTCGCACGCTAGGTCCGCGAGCAGGTACGCCGGCGTCGCAAGCATGAACTTTGCGAACTCGTACACATCCGGGAGGAAGTGGAACGGCGCGCGGTGCACTGGGAGGAGCTCGGACGGCCACGTCCCCGAGCGCGGGAGCGCCAGCGTCGTCAGCGACGGGCGCTGCATCAGGCGCATGTGCAGGAGCGTGCCCGG